>VZTA01010741.1:522827-764456 GCA_013398855.1 Mohoua ochrocephala | reverse complement strand
GCGCCTGCGCGAGGCGGGGCGCGCGGAGGGGCCGGGGCCGGGGCCGGTGCCGGTGCCCTCAGGGCCTCGGCGAGGCTGAGCTGGTGGCGGGGGCAGAGCACGAACTCTGCTCCGGCGTCCCGCCGCTCCCTCCGCCTTCCTACCCATCCTTCTGTCTCCCCACTTCAGCGTCGTGAAACTCCCGCATCCAGCTCTCCCTCCTGAGGAGCGGAACTGAACTTATTTGCTGGCAGCCTTGGGCCAACTGTGAGAGGATAAATATATAACAGAATACATAGATATTAATGGATATTTTCCAGAAATATTGATGGCTTTCTTTCCCGGCTTTATTCTGAACTACAATTTCAAGTCCTTGACTGAAGATGTTCCTTTTTTTCCCATTAACTTGTTCCTGCCTTGTAATGCCTATGAGTCTCAGGAAAACACAGAATGGGTTCTCTAATGTCTCTAACACCAAGACCCGAAAGGTCATCAGAGGTCATCAGGCAAATAAAGCAGTGCTATGTTGATAATCTCTTGTTTGTTTCCTTTGCTCTGAAATACACTATTACTGCAAATGTCCTTTAGTATTTAGTGAGTACAATGAGGAAGCTTTTTAAAATCTTCATTGCTATGTTCTAAGTAGAAGGAACGATGTTCTGTAACTGCTGAAACAATTTAAATGTGAAGTGCAAAGTCTGTCAGCAGAGTGAGGAGGGCGGCAACCAGGGGACATTTAAGGACAGAGCAACATCAAGCTGTTGTCAAGACTAAACTATGGCATGGAGGGGTGGGCTCCAATTTCCAGAAACTGATTAATGAGGGTCAAAAGATAAGTTGTCCTGGAAGCAGGAAAAAAAAGGGCTTTGTATTATTTGCTAGGAGAGAAGTTTTCAAATGACAGGCTGCTGCTTTCCTAAGCTCAGGTGGGAATTGGAGATTTCCCTACATGTTAACAGACTTCTATGGGTTAAGAGATTCCTAATGTCAGAGATGGTCACTATTAAGATTGGAAGAAGGGCTGTAATCCAACATTAAATATTGCTTCAAAGCAGGTACTTGCAAAACAAAACAGTTACACTGTATCCTGGCTGTGACTCCAACCCCAGGTTAGCTTGCTGATAAAGGTCCCTATTGTGCTCTGTATATGAGGGCATATATGGGACTGAAGATGGTCTTCCTGGGAGCGTTCTGAAACCATAATATAAAAATGTGTGAAAGTTCCTTTTGGAGACTCGTCAATGACATCTGTCTGTGAAACACCACAGACTCTGGGAATGATGTATCAATGGAAAGCAAATTGTGCAACTAATCTGGGCAAACTGGGTCAGGCTCGCAGGTCTTGTGAATGGAGGCTGTTCAGCTGAAGTCTGCTGAGCCAGCTCCTCCAGCAGCTGAAAATCTGTGTGGCTCCATTAAAGTCATAGCAGGGAGAGATCCCATAGGCCTTTAAAGCTTGTTCCATGGTGGTTCATCCTTGGTGCCTTTGGAACACTATGCCTTTCTTCAACTTTTTACCTCGACACACTGTTTTACCTAAGCAGGGGAGATCTACCATTTCCCTCTGTTCTCAGCCTCACCTACTGCCTGGAATGGTCCACTACAAAGGCTGTAAAAGTGCAAACTCTGTGTTATAAAACAGGATGTCTTTGAAACTATATTTTCAGTACAGTCATTTTCATTTTCATTTAATTACAGAAAATTAACTTCTAATGAACCAAAAGTTCGATTCTGGTGTCGTCCACATACGCATATGGCTTCTGATATTTTCATATAGCACGTATGCATGCATGTTAATCTTTTACTTAAGTATTTAATTGCACTTATGTTCATTCTGTTTTCCTTTTTAAGTTTTTTTCTACATGTAGATAACTGCTTGCTGCAGTGCAGCTGCTCTGTTAAACCATTGGCAGTGTGGTTTCCTGGGCAGGACAAGTTATGCTTGTTTGATTAGTTTTTTTTAATGTTGTGACATAGCCACAGTCTTCGTCCCCCTTGTATGCAAGCATCAGTGATGACAACTGTTGCTGGAGCTGGTTCTGGCAAGTTTTGATATGCAGGCATTATGCTCTTTTACTTGAACCAGCAAGACTGGGAAATTAATCTATGTGTCTTCCCTTACTGTCAGCCTCGTGGGGTTTCTGGGAAGGATCCTGGCGGGCCCTGTGAAGCAGCAGCTCAGAGCTCAGCTGTTGGATCTGGAGGGATGTGAAAAAACTCAGACTCCCAAGAAAGCTCAAGCAAAATAACAACTTGGAAAGGAAGCAATTTGTTTCTGTGACTCTGAATTGGGAAATGAAAAATTAGGTTCTGTAAATTATGGTCAGTGATTCGGGGGAGAGGGGCCATGACCTAATTTTTAGTCCATCATTTTTTCAGTTTTCTGCTCTGAAGTCATCCCTCTAACCATGATAAACACATCCCAGTGATGTACCGTGTAACCAGTAATAACCTTCCATGTCTAAGTCCTGGTTCTTAGCAGGAGATGATCCTCCCAAGCCCTTTGTGCTGTTCAGGGTGTGACCTGCTGGCAGTCGGCCAAATCTTCATTCTTGCTTTTCAAGTAGGCCTTTCCTCCACAGATTTTGGTATGTATTTTGCCAGACTGGAGGCTAAGGAAGGACTTCGTGACAGCACATATTTATGGATTTTGTCCTGAGGAAATGCTGTGTGTGAACTATGACTGATCACAATGAAGCAGCCACACAGAAAGGCTTGGACTGACTGTCTAAGAAAAAAACGAATCCAAACCGTTACATCTTCAGAGTGAAGTGACCACGGGATTTGAGCATCTTCGAGCTCTCATCACACTGGTGTTTACATGCATTGAGGTGACCTGAGATGGCTGAGCCTCAGGCGTGCAACTGCTACTTTTATTTATGGAGCAGTCCCAGTGGATGCAGTGCTTTGCTAAATATTTAAAGATGTTCCTTTGTCCCAAAGTGCTTAGGCCTAAGATTTTCATTTATTCGTAGAGCTTAAGGTCAGACAGGACCATTAGATCATTTTTTCTGACCTCCTGTCTGATACTAAAAGTACTCACTCAGTAACTTCTGCATCAGGCCTGAGTCTTGGAGGTGAGGTGGTGCAGATGGCTTAGCAGGACATCACATTTTGATTTAAATACACTGAACAGTAGAAAATCCACTACATGACTTGGTAGATTGTTCCAGGGGCCGATCCTTCGTGCTATCTTTCATGTAGCCTGAAGCACACTAGTTTTAAAAAAAATGCCATATGCTTAAAAGAGAGGCTGGTCTGTTAAACACAGAGGAAGGAAAGACTTCAATGGAATTGCAGAATAAGCCTCAAACACAACTTTGTAAAATCTTGAGGCTGAATTTCAGAAGAATAAATTCTCCCTTACCTGCTTGGAATTCTGATATGGGATGGACACCAGAGGTTTCACCTAAAACTGCCCTAAGCTTCCCTGTGCTATAGCTGTTCCTAGAAATGCTGCCTTTGTGGCTAAGCTGATCAGCTGGCTACACTTGTCCTGCCTGAGGCCAGCTTAGAAGCCAAAAATCCCAACACTATTCTAGAGGGGTCGGTTAGTCAGGTATGGAGTGTCCTAGTGCCCACAGACAGCACTGTTCTGCTAAAAAACAGATGGCAGTGGCAGATTTTAATGCATATCAGTTTAGCTTCTCTATTTTTCAATCCTTTCCTGATGAAGTATCAACTGTGGGTCTGAGCCAACACCCTAGGAGATTTCTGTGCTGGTGGTGAAAATGCTATACACTGAGGCACACTGATACTTTTAAAACAAAATGCCAAAACTGTGAAGTTGTGATGAGAATAGATAATAAATGATTTAAGGGCTGCATTACTTCTCAGGAGGGCACAGAATTGCCGGCAGCATTGGCAGAAATGGGAATTCCATCCACAGTAATAAAGCATCTGTATCTCTTTGTACCAACGAGTTGAGTGGCAAGTATCTCTCAGAGCCATGCCAGTGTAATAAAGCTAATATATCAACCTAAGAGAGATGCTAAGCTCTTTGAAAATAATTGTGTAGTTGGCAAGCAATAACTGTTACTCTCTATATTGCAGAGAAATAAAACTGTTTTTTTTTCTTCCCTCACTCTCCCTGCTGTGGTGCATTTAAGAAATTAAATGCAGAAATCTACTCCTAATGCACTACTAGGTTGGAAAACTAATGACTGCAAATCGGAACAAATTCCAGAAGTGAAGGTTTCTCTCACTGCTTTTCTGTGGTTAGATTGCTCACCTTTTGTATTTCCAACCAATATTGCTAGTGAATGGCTCTCATGTAAGGAAGTTCTTGATGATACCAATGTTTTAGGACAGCGCTGTGTTTGTGGTTATTTGGGCTGTATGTTTCTCCAAAGGCATTTAGAAGTGACTTTCTAGATGAATCTGCTGCAGCTTGTTAGAGGCCTTTTTCTGAGCTTGCAGCCAGATCATTGCTTCATCTGTGTCTTTGCTATGTATCTTTTACAGGTGTGTGTGCACAACGTTTTTTAAGGTCCTGTATGAAAAGGAGAAAAAATTTATAGAAGTTTTAAGAACTGAGTAAGCATGTGATAGGGTATTGGCATCAATCTCCTGCAGGCAAAGAGGGAGGACAACTCTGGCTGTTTATTGTCGTTCCAATCCAGCCTTTCACATTTCACGTACTTCGTAGTTGTTCATTGAAAAGCTTAGGACAAGGCTCTGGCTCTTGTATCCCAGAAGCAGGATCTTCTACTGCCGTCTTACCCAGGCAGCCAGAGGCTGCTGCTTTTCACCTGCTGTTGACCTGTGTAAGTCTCCTTGCAATGACTGCTAGCACCTGTGATGAGTCCTAAAGCTCGCTGGCAGAGTCCTGCTCAGGCCGTGTTTGAGCTGTCGATGGTGCCAGGAAGAGAAGCTAATAAATATTCGAGTACTCAAAAATCTTTCACCTCCTCAAAGACCGGGCTGTCAGAGACCCGGTGGTGGCCACCTGCCGGCTTTAACACTAGAGGGAGGCATCGCCTAAAAGAAATCACAAATGCTTCCAAAATAGCACAATTTAAAACGATTTATATGTCTTGGAAGGGAACAAAACACTGATTTCTTTTTAAAGCCTCTGTTTTTATTGGAATACATTATGGGAGGCCTCATTTGTTGCTGAGAACGCTCTTGGCCAGAGTGAAATCCAACCCTCCTGATGAGGTGGGCAGATTCAGCCTGTGCTGCTCTGCTTTGTCTTAGCTGGGTTCTCCTGGGACAGTGCTTTGCTCCAGGCCTGGAGGCTGCCTAGTGCAGCCTCTATAAATAGCCCACTGCTGAATTGTTGTGTGAGCAGATTTTGGAGGGCGTGCCAAAGGCTAAAGAGTTGTGTTGTTTTAGTTCACTTCAGACTGACACACTCAAACCGATTTCGCTGTCTGGCCTCGGTTTGTACTCAGGGCAGAGGTCAGGAAGATGAAATATCAGTGCTTCACTCTGTATTCATTTCTCCCTAATTTCAAGCCTATAAGCAAAGTAATAGGGATTGAGTTAATGGTGGCGACTATGTAGGAATGGTGGTTGTCCCTGAAGAGGTTTTCCCTCTCCCTCTTTACTCCATTAGCTTGTCCTGTTGCAGCACGGATCCTGTACCATAAAAATGGGAGGTAGTGCACAGCTCCCTCCTTCGTGGTAGGACTTCAGTGTCTGTAAACTGCATTTTTCTACGTTGCACAAAAAGACCATAGAAGAATGGGAATAGTTATTTGTGGCCTCCACAGTAGCTGGCAGTAACTCAGAGTTGTAGAAAGCATATATTGTACTGAGCAGAGAGTTGAGAAGGAGGGTGTGGTAAGAGAAAGGGCCCAGGAGCTCTGGGTGTCCTCCCCAAATCTTTCAAGTCCTGTTCAGTGGAGGTGCTTATTTCTTCTCTTAGGATTTTATCTGCCTTGACTCCGTTGGTGAGCACAACTCCACCTAACGGGCACAGGTGGAAAAAGTGATCTGAGGTAGTCTTTTCCAGTTAGATAGGAGGGAATGAAACACTGCTGAAGGAGTAAGAGAGGCAGAGCTGGGATGTGCAGGTGAGGACAGAAACAAATATGAGAAGGAGATGTGTAGATGGGAACCAGAGAGGAAAAAAACAGATGTGAAGAGTGAGGGAAGGCCTGTTATGAAATGCGGGGACCAGAATTAATTGCTGAGCAGGACACTGCACAGGTATATGGGTGGCTGCTTTGAGTGAACTTAAATCTTTGCATTTTGAGGTGTAGCGCATGTGCTGATGAGTTCAGGTGCTCAGAGATCACTGAGATGGAGGTCTTGAGAGACAGGTCTATTGTCAGAGGGTGCAAGTTACAGAGACTTCAGATGGATAACAGGAATTTAAAGTAATAATAAAATGTGTAAATTACAGCTATAAAGACTGTTCAGAGTTACTTAAGCTGTTCCATGAATTTATCCTTTAACAAGCTCCAGGCAGTGCCTCTCATCCTTTTGGCAACACTTAAAGTGTCCCGAGTCTCCGCTGGAGTAGGACTTGGTGCATTGTTCCTATTGCATCATGCTGCTCCATCTCAGCCCTAGACTGCTTCTAATAAAGGAACTTCCACAGTGTCTGTCTGCAGTTTCATTCTGTTGAGTCCCTTGGATACCTCCTCATCTGTGTTTCTCACCAAAGGCCTTGAGATATGTTTTGTTAAACAGCTAAAAGAAAATTGCGTTGGGAAAGCTGCTGATGTAGTTCCTTTTGCCTTTCGGAACATAATCCAGCAGATTGGTAGTTATTATAGCAGATCCCTGTTTAGAGCAAGGAAGATTTCTCAAGGTGCTGTTTAAAACTTCCTGGTTTGTGCTGCAAATTGTTAATCAGTCCATGACAGCATAAATAAAATTAGAGGGTTTAATTAAAACTAATGAATGAGTGAATGGAGAATACACGGCGTGTTTCACTTGTAGTGCACTGGTGCTGTGAATAATTAAAATGTCACAGAGTAGGAGATGTCTTAGTAAAATTGTTAAGAGCTGCAAAAACAGAGGCCCCTGGACTTTGGTAGTTTGGGAAGGTTTTGCTCTTTAAATTGGTTGAAATACGTTTATATAAGTTAGGGGAAAATAAAAATATATATACAACTCTGATTTTTATTAGGATGGAGTCAAAGTTGGAAGCTTGGTGCCAAGCAAACCCTACTGCATTTTGGATAGGTTTGCGTGTCTCTGAAGATCTAACTGTGTTCATACCATATTAATCCTACAACCATATTACCCAGGGGATTAGTTTCCTCTTTTGACTCATCTGTGACTCTATTCTTGCAAAGTAAACTTATTATTACAGGCTATTATATTGTTGTTACTTGTTAATGTTCCATCTACTCAAATCACAAACATTCTTTTGATTTAAACCCAAACCTGAACCACAAGCTGAACTGGATTTGCCTCTGGCTCAGATTTGGTTTATATGACGTGGTCAAATACCAGGCCAAGAAAATAATTCTAACTGGACTGTTTTAAATAGATCCAGGGGGCATGAGGTGAGAATTAGAAAGATGAGACAAAGAGGCTGATCAGACCGTTGTAAAGCTTGGGATTACATACTAGACCCTGAATGTAAATTCTCAGAATAATATGAAAGCATCTTTTATCTTCCTGCTTTACAGTGGCCTGCTGTTGCCTGTGGTACGATGTGCTTTATACCACCCCCCTGTGACTTATTCTGAGGCTGGTGTTCTTCTTCTCATCTCTGGACTTTTCCCCAGATCTATTCTGCTGACCCTATGACATCTTCTGAGGCAAGGAACCTTTTGGAACATGAAATAGGATCTGGATGAATGTTCTGGCTGCTGACATCGCTGATGACATAGTAATGCCCCTGCAGCCTGCTTTCTGTGTCAGCATGACCCAAGGTGAGCATCAGTGAGGGACCTTACTCAGTGTAGGGGTTTAACTACGTGTGTTGGGAGGTTTAAAAGGTACCATACCTCCATCAGATGCCTCTGGAGGCCATGATCTAATGGTAGGCAGTACTGGATGCGAGTTAGAGTGGGGTGAAAAGGTGAAAATCATCCATGAAGTGTCGACCCTGTTGTATAATCCTAGCTCTGTATCATGAAATTTCTTATGATGGCTGAATAAATATTGAGAATTTCCACCAATTTAGCCTGGTAGGTCAAGATGAGAAGAACAGTGCAAGCTTCCAAGTGGCACCATGGAGTGTTCCATGACCGGACTGGGTATACAGAGCCTCACTACTAACAATATACACAATATATTCCCTCTCAATGCTCGGCTGCCTGTTTAGCAGAAGATCAGACCAGATTATGACAATGCTCCCCCTGAGCCTTAAACATTTATAAAGGAGTAAGTAGACTTTGCCAGGAGCTCAAATGATTTCCTAATGTTATATGAAATATCATTTAAAAGTATGGCATAACTCTAACCTATTCACCAATGCTTTGGCATTAAGAATCATATGAAAAAAGGAGTCTCAAAAATGCATTTCTTTCAGAACAAAAGATTTTTGAAGAACACGGTGGGTTTTTACTTAAAGTTTTCTTTTCCCAAATATGTTTTTGGGCTATTTTGGTCCAAAATTCAAGTATTTTGGAAGCAAAACAGTGAGAGACTAACTAAGAAAGAACTTAATTCTCCCTGCATATCACTTTGAATGTGTTTGAGTTGAGGGAAGCTATACTAAAGAAAATGTAGGCCTTTCAATTATGCTCTAAATCCCAAATATCTGCACATTGTCAAAACATACTGCTAGATTTTATGGCTCAGACTATAGCATTAAGAGCCTTGGTTAGTTGGTTTTAAAAAAAAATTAATAACCAACAATTGGAGTTAATTATGTATGCTCAATTCCTCTCATAAATTATACTAATTTATGTGAGTTCTTCAACTTTAATGGTTACACGAATAACTCACTACAAATTAACAATAATCACAAGTGCAATTGAGAAAATATCTTCCCACTGGTTACTTTAAGATTCAGTTTCAATTAAAGTGTTTGGTACTCTTTTTCAATCAACCAGGGCTTGGATCCTGCTCCTGGTGACATCACTGTAAATCTGGGGTGAGGTTTTTATGAAGTTAATGGCATTACTCCAGATTTACATAGATCTTGCCAAAAGCAAAATAGAGTCCATCGACTAAAGCATTCCCTTATCTTCAAAGGGAATTGGTTTCATCTGTAATAAAATATCTCAGGGCAGCCTAGGCTAAGCCTAGTTATTTGGCTTCACTGAGCTGCTTTGTGTGAATGAACGTTTTTAGATTTGAGCCTAAAAGGTTGAAATCCACAAGCAGCTTTCCCTAGACTACACTAGAGCAGGTCCAGGCTCTGTAGAGCCTCTGCTAAGATGCTTTTCATTATGACAATATGAAGTTAAGGTTGCAAAAGTTTGTTGGGCTTTTCATAAAAACACACGTGAAAACTTGTATTTGCTAAATTCCAGAGGCTGACAAATATGATTAGAATGTAGCTAGAAACAGGCAGACATGAGGTGTTTGGGAGCTGGTCTGTTTTTGCAAGGGATAGTTCCAATTAGCTATATTCTCTTGCTGTATATATCAAACAATTCTTTTTTCCAAATATGGATCAATCAGTTACATTATTGGTTTATTTTCTTAGTTAATTTTCAAGTGCTCAAGAGGCAGAACTTCAGGTCAAGATTCCTCAGTGAATAGTTCTGTGTTTTTAACTTAGGTTTGTTGAGTTTAATGCTTGCTGCAGTGTGGGCCATACAGTGTATACTTTTTGAATACAGGAGCTCTGGCTTGTATTTTTCCATGTGGTTAGGCAGCAATACCTTTGTTTGGGTATCTGCAAAAGGTATTGCTATGCTTTCCTTCAGCAATAGCTGAACTGTAGGAACTGCAAGCCAATAAGTTCTGCATTGAAATACATGTCCTTGCTCAGTCTCGTCAGGATGTTGGCACACTTCTTTCCCCTTCCTATATCTTGCTGCAAGAATAAGATGAAGTAGATCAAGGATTGGTTTACAGAGCCCAAGATTTTTCCTGGTGGAAGCTTTGCATGCTTTCCCTGTATGGGAATGTTGGCATGGTGCAGCTTTTCCCTCACGGTCAGGTAGGATGTGTGATACTCCTGGAAATGTCTGTCTTGCTGTGTATCACTATCAGTGTAGGGAACATGGTCCTCCCAGAACTGCTGGGTGAGGGTAGATGGTTGCACCATGCAATGCACTGTCAGGCTGGACAAAGGATACCTGGGGGTAGGCTGCTGACACAATATGACCTTGTCAGCGTTCAATACACTTTGAAGATGAGCAGGCTGAGCTAGCAGATCTGGGAACTTAGAGCTCCTGCATCAGAAGGAAGCTGGCAAGAATTTTTTCAACATGTACATGAACAACCGTGGAGTGAAGAGGAGAGAATTCCTTTGATTGTGTGGGATCCACCTCTCACTGTTAGGGAAACCTTTGTGTTCTCTGAATGTTTTGGATAACGATACTCTGTTTTACAGTCCTTCTCTCTCTAGAGTTGCTGGCGACAACATTCATTTATACCTGGAAGTATTATGACAATGTTAAACCCCAAGATTTACACTAAATATTGAAGAACTTAATGACAGCTAAATTTATTAGTTAAGTCAGCCTAAAGAAACATCAGAAGGCCTGTAGAATGGGTTACATCCAACCATGGTATACCCAAACTTGGGAGAATAACATGTGAGGAATAATCTTAGATTCTTGTATCTGAAAGATAAAGAACAGTAAGAAAAGTAAAACACTGGGGCAGAGGTCCAGAGGAGTTCAGATATCTCCATCCTTAGTATGTAATTGGAATTGCCCTTGTTGCACCTTGTGTGTTGCTGCTCATAGTATTCATCTGATTTTAGACTTTATGCCAGCAGGCCATGGAGTCATGCAGCTGTGAATCAACTCCAGTAACTAGAGTAGGATCAATACCTAATTCTATAAAGAAATCCTCTTAAAAAGGGCAGGAGACCAAAGCTGGGATTAATAGAGTCTTCCAGTGTACACCTCCAATTGCACGTCAGAGAGTTGTCAGTATTCCTGATAAAATTTACACTGCCTCAAAAACACAAACCTCAGCAAGTACAGAAAGTGAAAGCAGTTTTGGAATGATCTGTGCTAGGGCGATTCCCTCCACAATAGGCCTAAGCTGAACCAAACTGATGCTTTTTATACAAATGATTATAAATAGAAGCCAAAATTTTGTCAGACCAATAGTGCAAACTTAACATATTGGCCCCTTGGTGTCATTTGAAGAAAATTAATGCAGGGGGCCAAAGAGACAGAGTCTGCAATATGTAATGCTCCAGAGACATAGCTGAGATTTTGTTCCTAGTGTAGCAGAAATAAGTGCTCTTGGCAAGTCATAGGGGAGGAATAAGGCATGTGCATAAGTAAGATTAATCAGTAAAGCCAGCATCTATCTCATGAGTCATATCTGACATCAAAAAGGCCAAGGTTGTTGCATGTTAAATTTGTGCTACTACAGGAAAGGAAAATAACAAAGAATCTCTTGTGCAAATTGTGCTGTAGATTTGGATAACTGGGAAGCACTAGAGAAAATGGGGGCAGGGGAAGAAGTCGGGGCTTCTCTTTCCTCCCTCAGTAGAAAACTACGTGTGAAATCATGGCCGAAATGAAATCAGTGACAATGCTCCTGTGGCTTTTAGCAGGGTCAGGTCCTGCACGTGGTTTGTACATACTGGTTTACAGGGGAAGGGTAGAATTTCGCAGCCTTTTCTTAGGTAAACTCTCAGAGAACTGAGAAGGAATAACAATGGGCCAAAGAGCCTCTCTCTGCTGAAAATGCTAGATCTGTTAAATCAGAGGCAAGAGAATTTTTCCTCAGTGAAATAGGCTTTTGTGAGCTGCTACTGTGTGACTGAATAATGAGGGGGCTGGGGAGAAAGCAGCAGAATGTGCCTGAGTGAGCAGTTGTGGCCCCCAGGCTGCAGGTTCCCGGCTCACGTCCCCTTCCCGTACTCTGTGCAGAAGTGACCTGATGCAGAAGTGCCTCTTCTCGTGTGCGCTGAGCAGTGGTGGCTCAGCGTGTGCTGCTTTGCCTCCCCTTGCAGCAAACCACCGTGCTAGCTGTCTGCCCTTTCTGCGAGGACAGGGAGGTGTGAAGTACAGAAAATGGGTTTCTGAAGCATTGTTCTCTGTTTCACTCCTAGATTTCTTGGCACAGACAAACTTTTTCATGGACTAGACATGTTTTTGCTGTGCATCAAGGACAGCTCCTGACAGGCTCCAGAAGAAAGCACATCAGCAGAACCAAAAGGTGTTATTTCAGCACATGAGACAGAGATACCTAGTCTTGCTTTTTTTAAAGAGTATGTTGAATGGGACAGATACAAGGTCTCTATCTGTTTACTGCTTTTTTCCCACTGGCCCTTTCTGCTATCAGTTTACTGGGTCTTACTTCCAGGCACAAGCCACCCTGACTGGCAATAAGAAAGGGGGCAGTGCTTTCAGCAGAGCAGAGATGACTCAGTTGACGGAAGGACTGCACTTCCTCCTGGAGAATCACATTTCGAGCTTCTGCCCAGATCATGCAGCTCAGTGGTGCTCCCACGTGGGCCCAAGCCTTCAAGGCACAATCTGGCTCTGTTAGTTTTGTGGCAGCGGTTGTCTAGGCAGATTCCCCCAGGACTGAAATGAGAGACCTCCTGTGCTGAAAGCACTTCGGTCTGTCCAGATTGAGCTAAAGTGGGCTCTGCAATTAAGGTTTGTAATGGCTTACATCCTCGGGGAAATGACCGCAGGGTTCAGGACGTGAATGAACAAAGGCTGGCCAAGCAGTTGAAGTGGCCACACAGGTGTCAAGTGTTGAGAATACTGGGCACCAGGGCAGGAGGGTGGGTGGATAGGGGTCCCCATTTTATTTGGAATGATGTGTAAAAGCTCCGTGGAAGAACATTTGTTGCTGCAGTATCAAACCCAAGCTGTTAAGCTGGAGTTTTGTCTTGCTCTTTGTGATAAAAATCTGTCCTGCTCCTCTCTGGCAGAGGGAAGGCTAACACTTCAGGACATTTTCCCTTTTTGTTCAAATACATTTTTCACTTGCCAGTTTCCCCAGAACAGGAAAACAAGGTGGTACCCTAATACATTTTAGAGATCAGCGACTGCACAGGCAAAATAGGACTCAGTGGAATCAAATCAGAAGGGGAAAGTATACCCTGCTTGTGCTACAAACTCATCAAGCACGTCAAAAGGGTTTTGGATACTGATGTGAGTAAGGAAGAAACCATCACCTGCAGGGTCCTACAAGATGGGGAAGAGGTGGGAGGTGCAGCAGGGCTGGCAGATGAGCCAGTGGTAGTGCCAGCAGGCTGAGCAGCCCCAGCCAGCTGGCCGGCCTGAGCCCAAGGGCCTGCTCATGTTTTGGCTGCGGCAGAGTGCCAGGCTCGCTCCCTGCGTGTGCATTTACAAGGCACCGGTGCCCAGTTTATTTGGATGCAAGGGGATGCTTTGTGAGCACTGCACCCAAACTGGCATGCAGATGGAGAGCTTTATAAAAGCAGCAAGCCTTGAGGTGAGCTCTTGTGTGTGTGGGAGCTGTTGGTGTAGGAATGTGCTAACTGCCTGCTGCTCACTCATTCATATTAAGTATTCTAAATAGAAAATGCAGACAAGAGGGACTGGCTGCCAAACGCATTGCTAGATAAAAGATGTAAAGATGGAGTTAAAGGTGAGGTTGTGTATCAGTCATGTAAAGGTTAGACTCATGCTGTAATTGGCTATGCAGTTCCAGGAACTCCCGAATACAGATTATATTGGCAAGACGACCTGTCATGTTAAGAGCATGCAATTAAAGCTTTTTTGTCTTCGAGTAATGAGGATGAAAACATGATAAATATGGTAGGTCTGGATTGAAAAATCACCCTCGCCCAGCCCTGCCCTGCCAAACTGTGAGAAGAAAGTCCCACTCATCTGATTAACACATGGATTTGTGCAGTGAAGGGACCTGTTAGGTAGCCTGAGGTTTATTTCTTAGTCTTTGTAGAGCCACTCTGTGCTCCTTGGAGGGAACGAATGGATGCGTGTGAGTGCTGATAAACTTTCCTGCTCCTGGAGTCCCTGCATAGTGCAAGTGCCTTGGAACAGAGCACTTGCCCTGGGTTAGAAAGTTCGGTGACTTGTACCTCCCTGTTTTCTGGTCTAGCTTTGTGTTGTCTCATAGCAGAGACATCCTCTGCTCTGCAGCTGTCATAACACTTGCAAGCCACCCACTCTTCACAGGAGCAATTACATGTAACCCAACCCCTTGCCATGTGTGCAAGCTGATCTCTCCCACTGCCCTAACTCAGGCTCCAGAATCCCTTTGTTTTGCAGCGCTGTCACCGCTATAGCAATCGCAGCAGACCAGCTTCATTATTTTCCAATTTGTGCTCTGGGCTCTGAGACCTCAGACCTGCTGGCCTTCTCCCAGTGGAGTTCCACTTAGGCAGCTCAGACAGGGTGCTTTTTGCTGGACATTCCCTTGCCTGCCTCTTTTGGAGTAACTTACAGGCTGATTTATCTTTCTCCTAATTGTGTCAAGTTATTTGTCAATCAGAACTTTTCCTTCTGATTTAATTGCCTCCTCTCTGCCCCACAGCAGAAATTTGCCATAGAGTTTATCTTGTTGGTGCTGATTTATTTTAACACGTGTTGCAGTTTACCATGGCTCACCTTTCCATTCCTGCACTGCCACATCCCCTACTGTGTTCTGTGCCAGTTTGAATGGGGATCATGGGGAAGAGCCTCAACAACAGAGGATCCCTCTCTCTCCTATGAAATCCAGTTTGTATTGTTTCTCGTGCATTTAAATCAGGAAATTTGCTAAGGTGGGCAGGCCTTCGGGGCTGCAGTTTTTGCCACTGTCAGATTTACTTTCCCATCCACTGTTTGATTTGAGCTGAGATGTTCTGATTGGAATCTGGATTTTGGTTGCTCTGAAGTTTGGTGTTTGTATCCACTCCAAAAGTAGCTCCCCTCATGAAAGAAAACAAATTTTAAAAAGTCCAAACACAACCATTAAGAGATTTCTTTCTAGGAAAGGTGTGTACTAAATATTTATGATTGACCAGAACAGCTTTTCTGTTTCTCTGGAAAGTTCCATTTTAGCTCAAACCAAAATACAGTATTTAATTCACTGATATCACAGATAGTTAGTTAACAATTATGGCTGATAAGTTTTATTTATCCGACTTTTGCAGCTTCTGCAAAAAGTCTTTGGAAAACTACTGGAGCTGGAAATGCTCCAGAGACCACGTGTGATAGAAGTGGTCCTCCTGTGCCTCACTGCTTGGGCAGTTCAGAGCCTTTCTCATGTCCACTCAGGAACCTGAATCACTGGCTTTGCTTTGGGAAACTGAACTGGGTTACCTGCAGCAGTGCCTTTGCTGTGGGGCTGTGTGCCTCTCAAGTTTGTACCACAGCCGGGTCCCTCTGACTTTGTTGGAGGTGGACACTGAGCGAGACCTTTCAACCTATTTGACTTCTAATGAGCTTTTCCAGGAGACCACCGGTGCCACGGAGTTTGGTGGTGGCCTGGGTCAGCCTCCCTGGGCAAAAGGACAGCATTAATTTAGTTTTTATGCCTTCGTGGTGTTTCTAATAAACACGACTGGCAATTAGGCAAAAGGTAGTGAAAAGGTACTTAAGATTTCTTTCCTGTTTCTCTGGCCAAAAGTGTTAGCCAGCTCTAATGAAAGTGTTCCCCAGGGAGATGTATTTTGCAGTTAAAAGTAGGATTCATAGGCCAATCCTTGAAATCTAAACTTGGGCATCTAAGTAGAGATAGCCTAAAGATAGGACCAGCTTGGAGTAGGAAAAACGTAAGTTCTGCAGTCAAAAATACTTTCTGCATAAACCAGTCATCTGTGGGGCTGCTGAGAGCATGTCACAGAAATGGGGCACAGATGTAAGCGAACCCTCTCCTGCCCCTTCTGTTCAGAGATGCCCAGGACAACGCTGTTGTGTGCACGGAGAGAAAGAGGCTGAAGGGCTGATGAATTCACTCAGTGCCATGCACAGACAACTGCCAGGTGCCAGTTTGACACTGGTTTCACCAGTGTGGGACGCTGCTCATTTGTAGGATGGACCATTGGATGAGGGGTAAGTGGTCAGCTAAAGCCAGAATCAGAAAACATCGGTAGCTTGGTTGTGCCATGAAATCACCAGACCGAGGGGTTACTGGTGGGGAGGAAAATGGCACTGAAATAAAGAACTGGGACTGTTGTACTGTCCTCCCCTCAGCAGCTGGCCCTTGGGTCACATTCGTTCAAGCCAAAGTTTCTGTCGGACATGTGAAAGAGCTGCCCCCGGACGGGTCTCGAGGTGTGCGATGGCTGGAGCGTCCCGCTCCCTGCAGGGCTCCCTGCGCCGGGCACATCCTGCGGTGCAGAGCCGGCGAGCTGCCTTCGGTTCGGCTTCAAAGAGCGACAAGACGGCACTCCGGCCATTCCTCTGGCCAATAGATGGTGCTCTCCAGCTGATTTTCTGTCTCGAGTTGGCGTTTGGCAACAGTTTCAAGCAAGCCCTTTCTTATTGTTAACTCCAGTAAATCTTTTCTGGACTGGGTTGAACTTCCCAATTATGAAACTCAGAGCAGGCTTTTGGAAACTCTTCAGAACAGGCCTGATTGACTCGGCAGATTTTTTTCCATTTGCAATTAAGATTTTATATAAACTTAAACAATGGCGAAACAACAAAACCCATCGTGCTGCATGTACAGTGTGCTGCTGGCAGCCTGACAGCTTATGACTCCTAAATTATACAGTGATGACCTGGGGCCAAATAGGAACAGAGCATGTTCATAAACATGCTATCAGCTAGGAACACAGCATGCCTTTAAACTCCCTGAAGCCTTGAATAATCGCATTGTGACAAATTAATGCAGCCAGGTGGTGGGTAGATCAGAGCAGGATAGCTCCTTCCTGGCACTTGGGACCCTTGCATTGGAAAGAGAGTTTCACAGCTGATTTAATATACCTGGCAGCTGTGCTGTGGCTGAACAGGGTGCTGTTGTGTACCCCTCTGCTGCCAACTGGGTGTTTGCAGTAGTTGTGCAACTGCTTCTCAGTTTTACCTTATTTTATAAAGTTTTCTCTGACAGTATTTTGTTTAACACACTTTTGTTGAGTGGTAGCGTGTGTGTCTCCTGCTCTTGCTCCTGGCTGCGTCATCCCATCTGCTTTCTTCTGCCAACTCTACTGTTTGTTGGGTCCATCTGTGACCTGATTCAGTTCACTAATGTTGGTGAAAATTATCAGTGGAGAGTGTCAGCAAGACCCTTTCATTCTTTCAGCAACAATGAGCCCAGGAATCAGTTTAGTTTGGTGAGGGAACTGCAGCCAGAGACTTCAGAAACCTGATGTTATTCACACTGAAGTTGACAGCAGAATTCCACCTGACATGGATGCCACAGGAGCAGTCCCTGGGCTCTGGTTTTGCACGTGGTTATGTGAAACAGCCCAGGTGTAGGTTTTGTGCCCCATTGGTGTTAAGCATACCAATATGTGCTTCGCTTAGCTACCTGTTGTCTGTGTATGTCACCCTTAGGAAAGTAATATTTTAAAGGACTCACAGCTGCTTATGGGAAGGCAGTATATCGCGAGGGAGAGATGCACTGCATCAAAGACAATGCTCTGCAAATGCTACATCTGAGATTAACTTCCCAGCCGTCTCGTGATTTACTTATAATCAAGGGCATGTGAGCTGCGACTTCCTTCCTTTGCTCTTCCTTGCCACAAGGACCTGTTCAACGCAAACCTAGGAAGTACGACGGGACATTTCTTTATGCATTGCTGGTGGTTTATGTGGACAGCGCTCACTTGAGTCACTCTCTTGGAGGTGTGGCGCATATCCTCTCGTGTTAGCTCAAGAGAAAGTATCCAATGTGCTCAGTCTGGCAGGAGTTTCGTATTAACTCCCCTTCCCCCAAAAGTGTTATCACAACCATTTAATGCGTTTTTATGGATTTAAAACCTTCCCCTGATTACTGAACTGAAGGGAACATGACAGCAATTTGTTCCGGTTAATAACCAGGAGGCTTAACTTGAAATAAGTTGGAATGAAAGCAAGATTAAACCAGATGCAGAGAGAACAGAGCTGAAAATTATTGAAGAAGTGCTTGAGGTTTCTTGTGCTGATTTTTCTTAGAAACTGATGTATGTTGAGAGTGCTCTTCAAATCCATGGTGCTTTCTTCTTCCACTGTGAAAGCACAGTTATGCGCTGCTGAGAACAGGGAAAAGTCTTGCTTTGAACAGCATGTGTGGGAGCACATGGACATGATTGGATTGCACCATTATATTTCTGGAATGGGCTTTTCTAGCAGCTGTTATAAGCCAGATAAGCATACACTGCTGCTTTTCCCCCCTTTTAACTCAAGAGTCAATAAGGAAATAGTCAACAAGGAAGAGTCAATCTTGGGTTTTGCAAGACTGTTTCTGGTTCTTGTAGCCTGTGTTAAATGATGAACTCAGTTGAGGCACAGATTTATACCTTGGTTTCCATATATTTGCAAAAGTAATAGATCACAAGGACGTCAAATTGTTATTCTTGATTTTTTTTTCTCCAGGATGTTGTCTACTTCTTTTCATGGCCAGAAGGTTTGCATCCGCCTGATTACTTGGTGATGTCCTAGAAGTAATTGGAATGCTTCAAGGACCAAGAATATGAGTTTATTGAGGTGAAGAGGGAAAATTCTCTACACTGTCAAGTCTTGCTTGTGTTATTGTTTCCATGTTAGGGAGCATCAGCACCATATCCTGGAAGAATCTGAAGCAGGGAGCCTTGCTAATGGCAAAGCCTGCTCTTGGTGCAGTTGCGCATTAGAGCTTCCATTAACTGCAGCTGTGCGCTGGTCTGAGGCACAAGGCTGGTCATTACCTTGAAGCAAGAGAATCTGGGGAGGCTCAGATCATCTGTTCAGAGGCAGATGTTAGCAGCAGTGTGTAGGCCCAGAAGCCAGAGGGTGTTGACAGCTGACTTGGGGTTGCATCTAATAGCAGAATTTTTCTAAAGTATTGGATTGATGCCAGAAAGGGAACCCCAGCTCTGGTTGTCTTAGCAGCACATGCGACCAGTGCTTAGCTCTGTGTATATTTGCTGTTACCTTACAAGTTCACTGGTGCTGCTGTTCTGTGTCAGAAAGTTTAAAACATCCCAGAGCACCCCATCAGTGTCTGGGTACTGGAGGCTGTGTGTCCACTTTGCAGTGTTTATTTCTGTGAAGCTGAGTGGGTGGTAGCCATAAGAAAGAGGCTTCACTGAAATCAGAGTGGGTTTATGTTTTTCTGACATACTTCTTTCTCATGTCTAATTCAACAGTCTAAAAGCTTCTCTCACTGGAATATAGTTGGGAGGCATGAGGGCACATCCATCTTTTCATGAACCTCGGTCTTGACAGAAATTCACATGGCGGCTGACACAGACTGGCCAAGTAGGCTACAGAGCTCTGCCTTCCAAAAAGCTGTATATAAGCAACAGCAGCAGATAAATTAAAACCAGCAATTTTATTTTCTGCCCCTGCATCTCCATCGAGGGTAGTGTAGCTACTTGTTTTGCCAACCCAACCACAATTTGTCCTGGTGGGATCTAGCCAGCATAGAGCATTCCTGGTCTCCATGGACTCTACTAGCTCAGATCCTGTCTCAACTCACAAGGTTTTATTGCTACCAACAGATCCAGAAATTTTGTTTCGTCATCAATATTTTTTTTGCTAGACAGGTGGGAATGGCCAGGATTACTTGGCTACTATAGATCTTCCATTTGCCAATTATTTGGATGAATTATAGATATTAGTAGGCCTGCAAAAACAATAGTTAAGCAGAGCTCGCTTTTTTCCAGCTCGTTAAACCATTTAGCATTGCATTACTCTCCAGTTCACATCATATATATAATAATCTGGCCGTCTCTATTTGTCAAGAACTAAACTTTTACTGAAACACAAACCAACCATGGCTTATTCACCATTAGCAATACAGGCCATTATATTTATTTAACAGGAGGAACATAAATCTAGGTGGAGGAGCTTTAGGAGTGCTGCAGGAAAGGAGCTTGTACAGTAAGGCTACCTTCTACAGTGCATTTGAAGTGGTAGCTCAAGAAATAGGTATCAAACAAAAGGAATTCACTGTCCCTCAGATCCTGAGAAGTCCCAGATGCTCCAGGCTAGGCCATGAGTAGAAGCATGATCCTTTCACTGTTACAGGGGCTATTTCTGCTGCTCTCTGTGCAGCATGGTGAGGATGCAAAGACAGGGAGAGTGGGAAGTGAAGGAGACATGGCATTTATCTGTGGGCATTCTGCGTGGTGGGGGAGACGTTTTCTGCAGTGTGTGTGTAATGGCTATTGAATGATGCATGCTTTGAAAGTAGTTTTCAGAAAGCTTCATGGATCACAGATTCTGCGGTGGTCCTGAAGATTTGTTTCCTGAAATTGCTTTTTCCCCTCTTTGTCCATCCACTCTTTAGGAAAGAAACCAGAAGATTTCTAATATTGTTAAGAAGCTGCCCACGCACATAGGAAATTAAATTTGTGAGTGGGATTTGCCTGTTGCGATAAGAATGGCCTCATTCGAAGAGGTGTGGTAATTCTGTGTGGCTCATTTGATGAAACTGTTATTCTCTTTTCCTTTGGTCTGTCTCAGCTGCGGCACTCTGAGCATCTAAACAACCTGAACATTCACTTGGTAGCTTTTGCTGCAGTTGTACTTGAAAGTTGTTTGGAAATCATTTTGCATGAGAGTTCATGTTTAAGGTCGAGTTGAGAGCAGAAATAAAGCCTCAGTGACCTGCAGTTGAGAGCAGACTGGAATGAGAGCTGTGTCCAGGGAAAAGTCTCCGATATTGACATCTGTGACACAAGCAGAGACTTTCCAGTGTCCTGAACTGCTGAGGGAGTCTGTGCTCTCCTTCAGTACAGTGGCTCAGATTAGTGCTAGACACAGAAACCACCAGGGAAGTACAGTCAGTCATGTATCCCAGCTATGCCTTAGAGAGGGCATTTAGATAGGGAAGGATAAGGGAAGGTGCAGCTCAGTGCCTCTATTTCAAGTAAATTAAGAGACAGCTGGGAGGTTAGTGTGGTCTGTTGGAGAAGAGGGGGGTATGAGGAATTGAGTCAATGCAGGGAATATTTTGAAGTGTAATGCTTCTTCTTGACTCCCTGCATGCTTCCCTCCTCTTCCCCAGGGTCAGTTCTACTGGCATTGTTTTCCAACAGAAAATCAAAAGTTCAAGAAAACTACATTTTCCAACAGAAGAATACTGAATAAGTACCACAGCGGCCCTGCTGCCTCTGCAACTTGACCCAAAAACCAGAGTCATAGTTCACTGTATCCCTGTCAATTTTTTGGCTCAAGCTAACTTTTTCTTTTCTAAAAGGGGAACAGACCATTGTTCGGGAGGCAGCGACTAAGTCACCAGCCTTGTCTTTTCACATTCAGTCCGGCATCCGCAGAAAGCATTGCCTGACCTAGCTCCATGGTGGCTGAGAAAATACAGAGGCTTTTTTTAAATGCAGAATGTGATGTCTTATATGTTTCAAACTGCATTTTTTCTGGTACAACAGAAATGCTCTGTGGGGACAAGTAAGCTGTGTAATTTTAAAGTAAGATTAATCAACCTCCTTTGCTCCTACTCACTGAGCCATTCTTCACCTTCAGAAATACCATGCGGTTGCAATCTGCTCCTCGATTCATCCTATGGCTGGTTCATGACAAGTCTCCAAACCTGCAGTACATCATTAGCTCTGGCAGGGTGTGGGTAAACATCCTCTGAGAAACTAAAGCATGGGGCTGAAGGAAATACCCCGTGTTTTTGTTGCTGGGGGAACCAGAGAGCTGTTTAATCTTCCATTTCCTACATGCAGAAGTGGTCAGCTGTGACCCAATGTTACTGTCATCTGGAAGATTTGAGACTGTGTGCTAGGTCTGGTGTCTGAACTGCAAGTGAAAGGGATACTATGCAAGCTGGATCTTCTTTGGCTTTAGCAAGAGCGGAATTAGGACAGCTGAATGGGAGAGCCTATATCAGAGGATGCCAGATGGGAATGCAGCTCTTCTCTGCAACTGCCTTCGTGATATCCACAGCCTGACCTCTGGGGGAGGACCTTGGCCGATACGTGCGAGGTGTCTGTGAACACAAAACAGTATCAGAAAGGCCAGGCAGGCCTGGCTGAAATGTTGTTGATGTTGGTAGGATCATGCCTTCTGTTTCAATCACTGGGAAAGGTGTCCTGCATGGTTTAACGTCACAATGTGATGTTGCCATGGCTGAGCTGTATGTGATGTTCAGAAAAAAGATACGGTTTTGAGTGACAGAGCAAGACACGCTTCAGACCTAGGTTTATTAGATCAGTAGTTACTTCTATTGCCACGTGTTTGCAGCTGCCTGGCACAGAGTAACCACTCAAGACTTACTAGAGGTTGCAGAGGTCAGGAGCTGTTGGGAAGGCTCTGAGCCGCCCTGGGCGGTGGTGTGAGAGCCAGGCATGCACGTGCTCACGCACACATGCTGGCCAGCCCGCGGCAGAGGTTCCCAAAGGGTTGCGCAAAAAATAACTTGAAAAAGGAAACGGTGTTGTTGAGAATATTTTCAGAATGCAAAATAAACTCTGATCCAAGAAAAGGTATTACCTTGGAAGGAAGCCAGAAAGCAAATACAGCCATGACCTGCAATGACCACAGCTTCTCTTTTCTGATCCTGGCTGCCTTCTGGCTTCTCAGGGAGTGCAGTACTGGTTAAAGAGAAGGCCAGCAGCTTCTCCTCTTATTTATCCCTATGGTGACAAGATCAGACGGTCAGGGTACTGGGACTCAGCATTTTCTTGGCTTGGTGAATAAAAAGCCTGGCAAAAAAATCCCACCCTGCACTTATAAGCTTCCTCTTGTAGGGAGGGAGGAGGAATGCTTGCAGAAAAATGTGCTTACTGAACAAGAGCAAAACATGTGAGATCTGTCTCTTCTCCAAATATAAATTCAGTGTGCTCATTCAAGGATATGGTTATTTTAGTAAGAAAGAGCCATTTTTATTAAATTATGTCAAATAGGTTATCTTTAAGATTCACGAAAAAGGAGAAGTGTTACAGGATTCATTCAGGATTTTTTCCAAGGAGTAAACCAGTCTGTAAATATTATGTAAGCAAACTCAATCTGCTCATGCTACTGGAGTCAAAGCAACGATGTGTCCTTGTAAACAGACTGATGCACCATTCTTTGTGGTCAATGGGATTCTCCCTCTTGGTTGAACAAGGCTTAGACAAAATCTTAGCTCTTTTAATTAAGAGTGGAGGGGAAAAAAGACAAGATAAGAAACACCTCATTGGAAACAATCAACTTGGTGCAAAACTACAACACTGCAATGTACTCATCTCAGCCCCTTGAATTGCTTGAAGAGACTCCATCTGAAGTCATAAGCAGTGTTCCTTCTGGAGCAGCAGTGTTCCTTCTGGAGCAGCAGTATTCCAAGGATGATGGTGCATGTTCTGTCTGTCTGAGCCGTTCCTCTGCTGCTCTTCGGGGTGGCCTTCACTGGAGAATATCCAACTTGCATGAAAGTTAATACTCATTGGCCTTCAGTTGTGTCCGGTAGTGGGTGCTCCATCTTCCACAGCTTTTAGACTTGACTCTCCAGTGCTCCATCCCTGGAAGAGATGGGAGATGACTTTTCAGAAAACCTGGACTTAGGCTTGCTTATTTCAGCTTTGACTGGCCTTTGCACCTCCAGACAGATCTCAGGAGCAGGACAGGGCTATATCTGGTGGTCAGAGAGGGGCTCGTGTGGTTAGAAAGGTTGTGGAAGTACTTCTAGTGAGTATAGGAAACAGTTGCTTTGATAAGACACCTTTAAAAAATAATCTCAACATGAGCAGTTTTGTCTTGACGACAGCACAGGTGGGTCAGGCAGAGTGTTTTGTTGTCTGTATTCTGGGAGTTAATGACTTCAGAGCGCTGACAAACAGCACACACCCAATTTTATTGAAACTAATTAGCCACCGATGCAGCAGCGTGTTCAAAATTATGTATTCCTCTCGCTGAGCTCGAAGAGCTGCCCTTGTTCCACATCTGTGTCTGATTATGCCTCTTGAACTCTAAGGCAGCTGTCTTACAGGTTCATTTTCTGTAGGAACTCAGGAAATTACTCAGGAAAGCCACTGACACTACCTACCACTTACTGCCAGATCTCTTTCACTCCTCATGTGAAGAAGCCTATTACCGGGAACTGCTGGCACGCAGCGTGGTCCATGGCAGCCTAGCAATTAGAGTGGAATTTATAAAGAATGATTGCAAGAGGCTCTAAATGTTACCAATCGATGCGTATTCTTTTGGCTCGTAGAGGAGTCCCCAGAGACTCTGGCCTTCCCTCCCACCGACAAATAATAAGGGATTCTACAAATCACATTGAGATCACAATGGGATTGATTAGGTGTAAGGGAGATAATATATGAAGGACGATGTAAAGCGATACTTACTTGCAGATCATTAGTATAGCGAGGGACTTGGTTGTTGTAATATTGACTCAAACTGTTGGCACTGGTTTTTCTGCACGGAGTAGCCTTCGAAGTACTGCAGAAATGACTGCTTCTCTTTTTATTCCATTTTAATATAGAAAAAGATAAGTGGCTTGGAAAAACTGAAACCTGAAACTCGTTCCTCGTCTGGTTATTTTCCTGATAAAAACGAATTGAAGGACAAAAGATGATTTCTTAAATGCTTTGCAACAAATACACAGTAATTTCTTCCAAAGGGCATGTAGCCCACCAGAGTCGACTTGAATGAGAATTTAGGGCTCCTGATGATGCTGGTTAACTCATTCCTTTAATCCTCAACATAATGCTTTGGGCTATGATTTCATCTGATCTCAAGGCTAAGCAAGAGTCAATCATGCCAAAACTTGTATAGGAAGCAGACAAGAACAGGTGTTTCGTGAAATGATGTTGGTTTATTGAGATATTTTATTTATTAAATCAACGTCCCAGCAAAGTTCTACGGTCACTGTGCCACTGAAGTTGCCTGGTGGTGGTTTAAACACCAAAGTCTTGTTTTTCTGGCAAAAGGAAACCTTTTTTTTTAAGCATAGCATAGTTTGGACATCCTTGCCAAATAGGCTTTGGTAACTTTTCTCATGTGTTTTCTTCTTGATTTGGCACTCTGTAGCTATGGCAATGCTCCGTGATTCCAAAGAGAAACAGTGCTCTGGCAGGGTAACCCTCCAGGCTGAGAACGTGTCTGGAGACGTGTCATTTCATACTGCAATGTGTGATGTTTAGCTGCAGACATTCGTATGTGTGTCAGAATAGGATCTGCTTTTCTGGCTCGCTCTACTTCTTTGACTTTCATTCCTTTTGGCAGATTGCAGTGCATATCTCTGTGTTTAAATTGCTGCAGACTTGGGCTGGAAAAAGGTGAGTTAGGGCTGTACCCTGAGAGGCAGCAGAGGAAAGCTGATGTTTGCATGGCTGGCTTTGCAAATTGTCCTTAGCATGACCAGAACTGAAGAGAGATGTCAGGGAATGGGACAGATGACACACACACCCCCTTCTACAGAGGAGGGAGGTGAAGGTTTCAGGCTATGAAAGGCAGGCAAAAAAAGAAGGAGGTATGTCCCTGGAAGTGTCTGATGACCTGCCTGGTCAGGGGCTGTATAGACCAGAGGAAGGCAAGCCCAAGTGCCCAAGAAGAGGTCCAGAAGAAAACAGTGTTGTTAGTTGACCTGTGTGTAACAGATGCTAAAAGTAATAATGGCTCTACTGTTTGGGTTGAAGGTGTGTGTTTAAATCCTCCTCTTACTTCTTTAGTGGTGCAGGGGCTCTACCAGGAATAGCTCCTCCTGCCCTAGCTGTATGGAGCCCCGTGTACCTACACCTTGGCTGTGGGGATGATTATGGTCACTTTCTACAGACAGGGCACTCCTGCCTCCCTGTCCGATGTGCTGAGCCCTACTGGGGTCAAGTAAAGGGAGAAACATAGCAAAAATGAAGATTTTGTGGATCCAGTAAGAGTCATGGCTTTTAAAGCTTCCCAAGATTTCCTGGAAGCTAGAGAGCTGTAATCAACCAAGTCTGAGCACTGGACAAATGCACTGCAGTGTTTGGGTTGGTTTCTTTTTTTTCCCCTCTCTTTTAATTTAAAAATTATTTGTTGGAGGAACAGACTAAATTAAATCAAATTGCCAAAAGACCACAGGGGAGCTCTACAAGGTCTTTCTTAAACTGAGTACATAAACTTTAGCTCCCATTGGTTGGGCAGCTTTGGAGTCTTTAATCTTTGTTGCTGTTTATTTTTCATAGCTGTCACTCTCTGTAATTCTAATTATTGGTTTTGTTAGTGGAGTCATGAAGTGTCTTGCTGGCTCAGAGGCTGATGCATGGGAACCTTAAATTGACTGACTGAGTCGTGACAAGTGCATATCACTCCAGTCTCCACAAACTCCTCTGCAGGACTTGAAACAGCCTTGACAATTATTTGGCCAGCTGAAAAGGAGACAGTACCAAAATTAATAAAATGTGTTTCAGTAAAGCAATTTCCTTTGCCTTTCCCCGTCCTACTTCCCTACTTTATTTCACCTTTTGTCCCCTCAGAAGTTAATTGTAAAATTAAAGAATGCATGCTACGTGATACAGCTTTGGGTTTTTAAGTGAGCCTAGAGCCGAAATCAGAGAGGCAGTGGGAATTCAGTTTGACCTCGGCACTTGCCAAGCATGGAGCAAGCACACAGACTCTGTACAGTCACCCAGGTGAGCTGAAGAGGTAGTGTGACATTGCGGATGGCCAAAGGTTGCTGGGTGGACCTGGGTCCACCAGCTCAGTAATATGTGATCTGCCCTTCCTCTGCAGGCTGTGCACCTTGCAGTGCACGCCAAGACTGTCCAGAGGCTGCTGCTTTTTTGGTAGTTTTTTTAAGCTCCATGCAAATAAAAATATTTCAGATTCCTTTCAGAGTTCCTTTCAAGGAAAAAATCTTATCTAAAACAGTCTTTTACATCTCCTTGCAGACTTGCTGCTACTTATGGGGAGGTTGAAGACTAAGTGTGGTGCAAGGGGAGTGGGAGTTACGTGGGATCTTCTTGGGATGCCATCCTTTATTGCTGACCAAATACCCAGTAGAGAGGATGAAGGCAGGATGGTGTTGACTTCACATGTGAGAGTTCAGCAAAACTGCATTGGACGATGGTGACAAAGGGAGTTTGCAACTCAGATGATCACTGGATCACAGCTTCACAGTGACCTTGGCATTGATCCCAGCACTCAGTGTGGACATGCTGTTGACTTAGGAGCCCAGCCTTTGCCTTCAGCTGTGATAGGGGTTGGTATGTGCCTGCATGTTGACTTCTGCAAATGCTGACAAGTCCCATAGTCTCACACCGTTTGCTGCCTGTGTTGATGGTGTGCTGCCAAATTTAGGATGCTCCTACTAGTCCAGGAATCAGTACTAGTGTAACAGGCATTTAATTATCACATGGAGCTGCGATGACTGCAAGCAGGCAGAGCCAGAGATGTAAATCTGAGTGAGTATCTCGTCCACAGGCAGTTATTTGCCTCATGTATCAGTGTGACACATCAAATGCGTTTAAATACTGGTATATCTGGATGCAAATGAGTTCTTGCCTGTCCATACCTCACCTCCTGGCCATAGCATGAAGATATTTGCTAGGCTCAGTCCATCGTACTAAAATGGCCTGGGTTGTCCTGGCTGTCTCTCCAGGTACAGCTGGAGAGAGTGAGTAACTGCAGCCTGCTATTTTTGCACTTCACTGCAAGCTTGGCTACTGGCTCCAACAAATTGTCACCCATTCCTGGTACAGAACAGTCTAGCAAAGAGGACTTTACAACAGCTAATGTCTGCATCCCACTCAGTCCCCTGTCAGGACAAGCAAGATCCCACATTTACTCCTGCTCCACCGGCTGCATGAAGTAGGCTCCTTAGTTATTTTTCAACACTACCAAAGCATTTAAGGATTCTCAAGGGCTCCGAGGGTTAACCAACAGAATTCTGGATATCTGCAAAGAACTTTTACCTGAGATTGGTTATTTTCCTTACTTATGTGTTGACCATGAATAGCCCTAGGCGATCTGTAACAAAGAGCAGGCTGGACAAACAACTGATGCTGCTAATAGTGACCCAGAGCTCCATTTAGTTTTGCAACCCCCTTTAAAAGGGAGCAATCAAAAGAAATCACTGTGAGATCGTGAAGGCCGCTTGTTTGTTTTTTCACATGCTGCTCAGCTTGGGAGGTGAAAATACCCAGCAGTTTGATTTCCTCTTTCTCAGACGTTGGTCAGTTCTTGATGGCTTTGCATTTTCAGTGCTGGAAGGGCAATGCTGAAATACACCTCCAAGAGGTCATGAAAAACATTCTGGTTGAAGAAAATTTGGGACACTTTTTAAAGGGTTTTTTATTATTGTTTTTTTTATTTTGCCAGGTCACACTGCTGAGCTTTAAGATTTTTTTTTTAATAACTGGGCTATTCCTACATATGATTATCACTCATCACCTCTGGTGATGCACAGATTGTCTAGCAGGTAATTTTCCGGTCTGAAATCTACCAAGTGGACTTTGGAAAGCTTTTGCAGCACGGTGATGTTTTCTAGACAACGGTATATAAATGCCATTTCCAAGTGTGACTGCTGTTATTATTCCCAGATGTTCCAGTCCTTTAGTTGCCTAAATATAGCTGTTGGTGAGGAGTTTTAGGCTTTCAGGGCAGGAGGTCAGCTTGAAAGGGACTCAGAGTTGTAAAGTAAGCAATTTCTGGATTTTCGGCCTTATCAGCTCTCACTTTGAGTGTGATGGGAAAGCCTTTAAGCTGCTTTTGTCAAGCTTGGGAGATAAAACTGGCGTTTCTGGGCTCTATCTCACAGAAGAAAATGCTAAGGTGTGTGTCATTTTGGGTCACAAGTTCCACTGGTAAATTTGTCCCACTGTATTGACATAGTAGAGCTAATGTGATTTCCTCTGTATAGTCCTGGCAGCATCAGTAGAATAATTTTAACTTTAAATGGGAAATGTCAGAAATATAGTCACCTCCCCATCTTGCCATGTGGGGAAGGAGCAAGTGAAGAGATAATGCCTTCTTTGGAGCCAGAGCATTGACATCCTTCATTTGAAGAAACAAGCCTAGGCTGACGTGGGGTCAGCAGCAGAACTTTGGATTTCAGTGAGTCTAAGGGAAAGCTACACCCAATCTGATGAGCTGCAGCTTGATCTTGTCTCACACTTCAATATTTATGTACTGAAGGCTCTTTGTTTAATGGCAAATATTGTCCTCTTCCCATCATGACTGTCATGTAGCCATCTGTGTTAGCTAGGCTTGCACCTTTTATGTGTCATAAAAAATGTGCATTTTGTAGTTTGATATGCTGGAGCATAATAAAAAGGTACGTGCAGTGAACAGAACTGCAGGAAAAATGAGTTGTGATCTTGCCATTAAAGAAGGCAGTGAATGTGTGGAAAAGGCCCTCGTCTTGGCCAACGACCTCGTTCTGACTCCTACATTAGAAGAACACTGACTTTGTCCTTCTTATGTACCTTATTAAATGTGAACCTGTGCTTTCGTTTTACCCTTTCTTGTCTCACCCCCTTTTCAGGATTTGTCTTTATTTCTCATTTAGTAGTCATTCTCTAGTTTATTTTAAAATCTCTTTTCCTAGGACTGTAACTGGATGCTTCCTACCTGACCCTACCTCTTCCCCTTACATCTCCCTGTGAAACAAGGCAACTTTTCACCTATAAACCAAGAAGAGTTAACCAGGAGCATCTGGCAGAATCACATATTTTTCAGTCAAAAGGTTATGACAAACTCTGTTTTCTACAGAAAGTGCACATTTTTTTGTATGCTCTAAAAATTTCACTTACTCAAGGATCTGACTTCTGTCCAGAAAAATAGTGACAAATTTTCTCAACCAGCCCTAATTTTTCTTCATCAGGAATTTTCAACCAGTCCTAATGTTTCTTCATAAGGTTTTTATTTTCTCCTTCACAATTTCTCTTTCTATAGCCTCTTGAGCAAAATAAGATCCCTATAAACATTTGAGCACTAGATGAACTTTCCAACCTATGGTATTTGGGTGGATTAAAAATAAGGTGAAATAAGTTTGCTAGTGCCCTACTTTTGACAACTCTGGCCTAGACGCTTCCTTTATAGGTCAGTAAAAGCCTTGTTATATGTTTGTAGAGTCAGCAGAAAAAGCTGGCTTTCCTCATAGCCTGAACCAGTGCAATCGTGAAGCTTTCTGAAGTCACTGAGATAAAGACCAGGCCCTGAGACAGAGCACGAAAAATACACTTAAATGCACGGCTCTGGCCGTTGGATACATCAAAATATTTTTAACAAAGTGGTAGAGGGGAAAAATAGAATCCTGCACCTCCATCTGGACCACACCAGACAGCTCAGCATTGCTCCTGGCTGTAAATGCTGCTGTCAGGGATGAATTCTGGTGTGTCCCCATCTCAGCAGAACATGCAACACCTGCATCCGAAGCCCCACCAGCGAGGCCACCTGAGAAGAGTGCCAGGCTGGGGAATGAGGAAAGGCTGCACAGCTCTTTCTCCACAACAGAGGGCAAGGTTCCTCCACCCCTTCTCTGCCCGCGAGCTGTCAAAAGGTATCTATAGACGTGAATGTTTTTAGGTCAGTAGCTTCCTTCTAGCTGGTATCTAAGGACCACAGGTTGGATCACGGTGTGGGATATGCCTGTAATACTTGCAGGGTATTGTGCAGTTTTCAGTCTGTCTCTCTTTATCTTGCTTGAACAGCTTAATCTGGTTTCACCAGGTTTCTTTTTCCAGCCTGGGCTTTTTCTTGCTTGCAGGATATTGTTGCTCAGGGGAGCTGGTAGGAGAATATAACCCAAGCTGGAGAAATGTGTATAGTCTATTTTAAATAGACTTACTCCCTGGGAGAAAATCAGTCCCTAGTCAGTAAAAACAGTTTCTAGGGTGCACAAGATGAAAAGCATTTCTCTGTGAGAAGATTTCTGGTAATTTAATTACTACTAACTACCATCCAGCACTGCCAGCGGAAATGGTTGTAGTTTTCAGCTGACTTGCTGTAAAGATTGAATGGGGCATGATGGTAAATTTAATATATTCTGCCTTAGTCATTAGCATTTGTGTTCAACTTTGCAGCCTTTAATGGGAGCTCTGTGGCTGTGTGCTCTCTAGTAGCACTGGTTTCCATGACAGCTTCTGTGTCAACTATTTTTCACACATGCTTTATGACTTATTGTACAGCACGTGTTGTTTAGTTTCACAGCCCGTGCTACAGTTTTCAGGAAACCTGTGACTCTTTAACATCTACATTGCAAGAAACAATCTCCAGCCTTGAGGAGTGAGAGAACAATGAGCAATCCGTATAGGAAAGGTGGGGAAAGCACGCTGGTATGTTAAAAATTTGGATTTGTCACACCAGAATACAGCTGGCAGGAGTGACAAGCTCAGGAGCATGTGTGAGGCCTTGGACTGGAAGGAGCTGATTGTTAGTGATGGTTTGCTGCTGCTTTGTGAAGTCTCCAGCATGAGATGTTGAATCTCTGTCACATTCTCTGAACCCCTTGTCTAGCACTGCCTGAGGCTGTCTCTTGTGCATGCCTTCTTTGTTCCCATGCCCTGTGTGTCCTCTATGAAAAGCTTCTCACTCGTGCCAGAAAGACATTTCTAAAATTACCAAGGAGGAACCGTGCCAGGCGGGTGCTTCTGTGCACGCGTGTGAGTCTTGCTGGGTGACTCTTTCTACCCCGCATGAGCTCTCACCGTGTCCGTGCTGGGAAACCTCTCCCCGGAGCAGGAAGGCACCCAGCCATGTTCCTCTTCCCCCCAGCACATGGGCAACTCGGGAAGGAGAGCGGCTGCAGCTTCTTCTGGGGGGTTCCCCTGCTGAGAGCCTCCCCCTGAGCCCATGGCAGGTGGGGCTGGTGGGGGCACGTGGTGGCATCTCTGGCAGAGGCTGCCTTAGAGACTGTCAGTGTCTGAGCAAGGCGCAGGCTGCGCTGTGCCATCACAGCTGAGCACCACGCTTGTTCTCCAAAGATGATGTACCAGACGATGGAGGTCAATGAGGATTTGCCTCACCAGAATCTGAGGAAAGTAAAAAGGCAAGCCTGCAATGAGGCAGCGAGCCCGGGGTGGGTGTACGTGTGCTGCCTGAAATAGAGCAACCAGAATTGGAAACTGCCCTTCGGCCAAGTCCCTCGGAAAGGAGCTTTCCAGAGTGGCATGATGTACAGTGGCCCTTGCTGGGTTGGAAGGGAAAGCCTGCCTCTGACTGCTGCCTCCCTCAAGGAGCGCCCGACAATTAATTCTGCAGCAGGAAATAGGTGGGAGATTAACAAAGGGTTTGTTGCCGAGCGGATTGTGTGGCCCCGTCAAAAGGAGCTGTAATTCCCACCCAGCCTGATTATTTTTGCCGTGGACTAGCCCTGTTACTTGCTTCCCCTTTCAAACAAGGTTAACACCTTCAGAAATTCGGAACTTGCTAGAGACTTGGAGTCTGCTGGAGAGAGTGGTTTCCGCCTCCCCTGGGGATTTCTGCACAGTGTTAGGAGTTGGCAGGGTTCAAGGTTGGAAGGGATCCTGGTCTTTAGACTGAGAGGGGGACAAAGACAACTGACAAAGAGCAGCATTCCAGCCGGGGATGGGCTCATTTGTCATCTGCCAGGTACCTATTAGATCTTGCAGTCCCTGGGAGAAAATTTGTTAAAAAATGAAAAGCTTTCTGGTGTCTGAAGATCAGTGGAGCCTGCTGAAGGAGATTTTGCCTGACTGACTTCAGATAACTTAAAAATGTAGAAGTTGCAACATAAATCACTTAAAACCCAAGAGCCAGTCAGGAACTGTTTCGCACCCAAAACTGTGTCCTATTCCCTGGCAGCCATAAAGCCTTGGTTTTGTGTTCCCCAACTGCCAGACTTGCTGCTGGCCCAGCACCAGAGGAGAGGTGCAAATTCTGTGACAACAGTTTGTGGTTAAACATAGTCACTGAGATGTCCTGCGTCTTCCCATGCTGTCTCTGGCTCCGTGAGACGTCCATGCCCTCCTGTTAAACTTTTGTCCCAGGTTTGGAGAGCCTGAGGGTAAAATGAGTCCCATAGGCACTGGCATTCACATAACTTATGCTGAATCTTCAAACTCTGTGTGGCGGACCCTCCTGGACAGATGGACCAGGGAAACTCTGTTCACCATTCCTGCACTCAGGTTGGGGGCCAAAAATCATGTGTGGCTGCAGTTCCACCCAGACAGAGCTGTTTATTTTTGAAGCAGCTGGGAGATGCTATGAAAGAGGTGGGTAAAATTCAGCTGGGATTTTTTTTTAATACCCTGTATCTAGAGGGAAATTCAGAGTTCCATTCGATTGGAGCTGCTTTTTCCATTCCAAACGTGTTTTTGCTTATATTGCATAAAGTCCTGCCATTTTCTGTACCTTCCCATCCATTTCCACTCTTCTCTTTTGGCTGCCCCTCAAAATGCTCAGTTTGGGGCCGGGACCTTGTGGCAGGTGATGCAATGTGCCTGCTCAGCAGGAGGACCCAGCCCCACTCCCCTCCATTCTCTTGTGAGCTATCTTTATGGCTTGTTCCCCATCTGCCGTGCAGGATGAAATCTGCCTTCTAGCAGGTGATTCATCACTGTACTTGGTGACAACACAAAGCTCTCCTGTTGAGGTATCTGAGTGTGTCCCCTGGCTGAGATACCTCTTTACACAAAGCTTAGGGAATTAAGCTGTGTTACAGTATTTATACTGGGCTGTAGCTTTGCTCTGGACGCTCTGCCAGGCTCCAGAGTGAGTCAGTAAGTGTGGAGTCAGCAAGCAGGCCATCCTGAACGGTGGAGGGCTTATGTTTGCCTCCTCACTCTGCCACTGGCCTGCACGGGATTTGGGTTGACTCGCTTTGGCTACCCTTGGCCTTTGGTTGTCCAGCTGTAGAGTGAGACTGACAGCACTACCCCGCCTCTTAGGGATGCTGAGGAGATAAAGGCATTAATGCTGGCATGGCTTGCTATTACTTGCTATACTTACTATGAAGGAAAGCCAAGTAAATAGTAGTTGGGAGTTGATGGACAGCCAGATTTTCCCTTCACTCACACCTCCACCTTCCGAAACCACTGGGATGTCACCACAACCTGATACTTGTAAGCCCTTGAGTTTGTGTGTATGTGTGTGTGTGACACCACAGCATCTCTCTTACTGGATTCAAACCAGATGTTGAGATGACAATTTGATCCCCTCCTGCTCTGGCTGAGCTGAGTGGGTGGAATCTGGGCTGTAGCTCACAGCGGAGTGTCCAGCCAAGAATCTCCAGGCCTTTCTCTGACATAACAGGACCCCCTGGAAGTTTGGGAAATGTTGCTGTATCAATGTGCAGCTGGAGAAGCCAAAGCCCCTGAAGCAGAGCAGGCGTGCTCAGGGTTGGACAAGCTGGAGCACGGTCTGTGAGCCTCTCTTCCCTGGCCTGACCACCAGATGGAGACGTCCCTCCCAGAGTTGTGAAAAATGCAGGTATTCATGAAAATACATTTCCCACTGGTTTCTCAAGGACTGCCGGTGAAAGTGCAGACACGGTTCCCAGTGGTTTTACAATGAGTCAGATCTGGACAGTGGTATGGGAAAGGGGTTCTTGGTTTAGTAACAGGTTACAGGAGCAGCTTGTAGGAGAATTCCTCATTTTGAGCTGTCTCTGTTCACCAAGGACCCCCTCTCCCAAGTACAGAGGAAGTACAGTTGGTTGAGAGATCCCAAAAATCTCACGTTTTACTGCGTAAGGATGCTCTGCAAGTCACAAGTTGCCCAGAGGTGACCACGCTTGCAACAGCACTTGTGCAGCTCTAACAGAGCGCACACGCTCCGTGGCACAGGACTGATGACATCTCTAAGGCCTGGAGCGGCTCATTTTCAGCCAGCTCCACCCTGCAGTTTGCTTCACTCTGCCTCAGAATCAAGGATCATAAATATGGATTTGTCTCTGCCCCAAAACTTAATTTTGCTTAGATAAGAATTTTTGAGTTCGGAGTGGGGAAAAAGAAGGCAAAAGTATTGTTTTGTGACTTCAGCTGTGCCTGGTGCTATTGTATCTCACTGCTTCAATGTACATTTGACCTTGCTTTTTCTCCCTGGGCTCATTCTTCAAGTAGAAGGGTATTAATGACTTTGACTTCAATCCAATTCTCCCTTCCCCCTTTCCCTCCTTTTTCCTAAGAACTGACAATAAGATCAGACAAAAACTCTGAATCACTGTCCAGTCACACACTGGTATGTCTGTTGCTAATGTTTTGCAGAACTTCAAGCTGAGATGGTTGAAGTTGCTCTGAGTCGCTGCAAGAGGATCTGCAGCCCTGATCCTTTGAGGAGCAAATGCTGGAGGTGCTTTGCCTCTTGAAGCCCAACAGTAAGCAGTGGTAAATGTGCAAATTCTGTCTGTTCCTATGGAAGGCAAATCTTTTGGGCACTGAATGACAGATGTTAGAAGCATGCAGGATACAGATTAGCTAAACCCCACAGCTGCTGGCCTGTGGCATGCTGAGGTCCAGATCTGAGTACTGTTATCCCACAGAGGAATTGTAACAAGTATATGGGCTTCCAATACCTGTTTTGGCTACACACCCAGTAGCTACATCTTATTTCACAGAAACCAGAAAAATAAATATATTGCTCCAGAAGTATAAATCCCAAGGTCTTATACACCCTTTACAGTACAGTAGGTCCAGGCCACACAGTTTTGCTGTCCTGATCTCATCCGGATCAGGGTGGAGGCACGTGACCGCGCCTCACTGCATACACACATTGCCAACCACCAGATTCAACACAGCCTGTTCCCTGCCATGAAGGGACAAACTGTGAGTGAATAAAGCAAGTGAGGGATATAAAAGGTTGGGAAGGTGCTGTTTTAGAGAACACAAGCATTCAGGAATATGTTTGGGTTTTAGGGTTAATTTTGCTCCTGTGACAAGGAGAGACTCCTCTAAAAGTGATGTCCCAGAGTTGAGATTGGGGATCAAGGGGCTGTGCAGACCATTTCCTTAGCCAGAGGTGAATGGGTGTTAATGGAGGCACACACAATGTCCCACAGGGCTGGGTCGCTGCCAGCACGGAGCTTGCTTTCACTGACACGTTAGCTGGAGATCCTTTAAAGTCGTTGACATGTGGATATGATGGAGATCCCAACGTCAAATCTTCTTTCCTACTAGTTATCTTTTTGCTGTATTCTCATGAAGGGTGGATTTGTCAAAGGAGTAGAGGTGGCTCAAGGGGCTGCAGCTGTCCCCTCTCCCAACTCTCCTGACTGATTAATGCAATACTCATCCTGGAAGACCAGTCATACTTTCCCCATAGCCACCTAAAGACAGAACTCATGCTCAAAATACCTATACTTCTCCTTTCTTGGAAATGGTGTGTAACTCACAGCCTTAAAATACTAGCTGGAAAGTTGTTCGGGTTTTTTTCCCCTCTATTTTTTTTTCCTGTTGACAATGCCCACTGGCAAAAGTCCATCAAATAACAGATGAGGTGATGAATGCAGCTGGAGTTCAGCTTTAGGACTTAAGTTCCCCCGTGTTTGCCTTTGGGTCCTAGGGGTACATGCATGTCTGTAGGAGGAGTAATATTCTATAGAAGTAGTAATATCTCCCCAGCTTCTGAGGGATCTCAAAGTGCTTTGAAGCCTGAAAATAACAGAAAACTATTATGTTCAGGAATTACTTTCACATTACTTTTACTGTTGAAAGGCGGCCCCACCACTGGGACACAGCAGGGCAGCCTATTTATTGTCAAGGTTGTGCAGCAAAGCAGGGTACAAAGGGAACTGAATCACCAGCAGGAATGTGGAATGGACTAGACAGCACTTCCCTAATCATTACATGGCCAGGATATCAGCCTTGGTGTCATGCTACTCACACGCGTCAAAATAAGTGCTTAAGGCTTTGGCCAAAGGAAGATGCTTGAGGTGGTACAAATCCCCAAGTGTTAGGCAGGATCCTGTAGGTTTGAAGAAGAATGGGGTTTTGCTCCTGATTTGTGATACAGTTGGGGCACTTCAGCTTTGTGAGAAGAGTTATTCAGAAATTAATTGGGAAAACACGCTGCTCAGGTCTCCTCAGATCCGTGCACATCTATGTCGGACATTTCCAGAAATGGGGTCATGTGGAAGACATGAATAGATGTGAATATGCAGTGTCCTGGTCCAGCAAGGCCGTAGATTGTTTTTATTCTCTTCTCTTAATTTCTAAACAGGATTTTCCAAATACCGTAAAGTTCTGGGTTACTGTCAATGTTCTCAAAACTCCTTGTATTTGGCTCAAAATCCAAGACAGGGCATACTGGAACTTCACAGTATGACAGAGTGCCTCCCTAAGGTCCTGCCTGCTGAGGAGGAACTCATCACTACAGAAAAAGACTTTGTGACTGAGGCTTTAGGAGTAAGGAAGGAGTCATGGTCAGACCCATAGAAGAGAGGGACTGGAGCCCTGAGTTCTATGCTCAAAGAGGTCAGCTTTGCTGCTGACCTCTGAGGTGGCTTTGAGCAAGTCACCTGTCTTTCATTGTGCCTCATGTGTCCCCCCATCCCATAATATTAATGACTTCATCTCTAAAATGTTTTGAGATTGAAGCATGATCTGAGTATTGTTATTCAGTTGCTGGTGGCACCAGAGTTTCAGAACAATCTCTTAATATAAACATCCACCTCATTAAGCTGAAAAGAAACTCTCTCACACTTTTCCCGCTGGGCAATAAACCATTACACTGGTTGGGTTTTAAGGTAAAAATTAATTATTTCCTTCCTGTTCTGAAGGAGGTTCTACTTCCGGAATCTGGAAAATTCTTTTCTTAAACATTCCATGTAAATATAATTCTTTTAAAAAATAATACACATGGCTTAAGTCATCATAAGCACAATGGTTATTGTATATAAAAGAATCGGGGCACTATTTTATAACTAGGTAAGGGCTATATTTAAGAAACTGTATAAATCACATTCAAATTTGCTGATGTTAAAAATGTCAGGTGCCCCCAGGGAAGGTGAAGAGGGTGTTCTAAGGGCCATGAGTGACTGAAGAGAAGTCTCATAGAAGTATTGAAATACAATATGGAATACATTTTATTAAAAATAATAAAAAATGTAACATTGTTTCATCGTTTCCTGCCCTTGTGATCCCAAAGACTTATATTGTCCTGATCTGTGCTGTAGTCCCAAAGGACTTTCAAAGATCTTTCATAGGAAGCAAACTTTTACTTATTGCCTGCAGTATTATGGAGGGTGTTTGGGGGTGTGGGAAGGACATTGCTAGGAGTGCATTTTCTGGAAGCCCCACTTATCCATTCTGGCCACCTCTGTGGTGGAGAAAGCCCTTTTCTATTGAAGGCCAGCGCACCTCGGATAAAATGTCATGGCCAAGCGACAGGGAATGTCAAAATTGTAGCATAATGTGTAATTCATGCTGAAAGAGAGACCAGGCTGTGGGGCCTGGTTCAGAGTGAGCCGGTGCTGGGTTTCTCCCTCAGAGAACAATCATATCTATCCCAGGAGAGTGAATTAAGATCAAAAGTCAAATGTCTATGTGAGGAGGGGAGAGTTTTATGTGCCTCCAGGGGCCCTTTAGTTCTGACCTGTTGTGGATATGTGTGGTGCAGACATTCATTGTGCAGACCAGCTCCGTGGCTGAAGTCAGTGTGAAACCTTGTGGGTCTGTTTCTGGAGAGCCGTACAGTCACTGATATTGGCCACAATGGCTGAAGCGATTTCAGCATTGTCTGTGAACAAAAGGACCTCAAGGAAACTAGATGATGGCTCCCAGCGGGCCCGCTGCTTGTGTGACTCTGCAGTGGTGTGGCATGGGAGCACTGCGGGGGCTGCTGGGCAGCCTGCCATAGCCCAAGAGGAGCTCAGTGGATCAGCAAACCCCAGATGAGTGCATCCAATAGTAACTGAAATGCTGTGCCGTGTCTCCTGGTGGTGTGAATGGCCTCTCTGTGCGAGCCCAAAGTGTGCCACAGGCTCTGTCCTGCCTACAGAAGATACAGCTTTTGCTTGAAGCTTTTCACCTGTGGCCCTGGGACACACCGCTCTCCAAAAGTTACATTGGAAACAAGGTACTCAACTTTCTGCTCAGCTTGAACATCCCATTGCAGTCATTTCTATGAATTTGAGCTACATTAAATAGTATTTGATGCCAGACCGGCTCTGTCCTGTCCTGGTCAGCATATCTGTCTCCTACAGTGTCTCACAGAGGTGCGCCTGCCTGCCATTCGGTGCAGCTTAAAAGGCTCACTCTTACAGAGGTGCTTTGGGTTTGTTTCACTTCTAAGCAGCCAGCTGCAAAAACAGTGTTTGGGATTATAGTCATAAAGTATCAGTGGAATTAAATTGTTAGAAACACTCCCCTCTTTTAAGTAGAAAACTCCACACTCATCTGATGTGCAGTTGGCATCATTTCTTGAAAGGATGAACTTTGCCCCAAAATCATGAACAAGACTAGGGCATATGAAACTTCCAGTTTGGAGTGAGTCCAGCTTAGGCTATAATCAAATCTGAAATAAGTTTTTGTGCGAGTAACTCTTACTCACCCAAGGAGCTCTGTTCACTTCAGTGGCATTGCTAATGTGATTATGGCCTGCAAAATTGAGTGTCATGTATATGATTTGTAATTTGTGCAGAGAGGCTCCTGGAAAAATTTCATCTTATTTAACGTCAATTAAGTCTGGCAAGACCCTTTTGCTTCAATAAAAAGACCAGACCACAGAGGGAATTGGTGAAATAATCATGGGCATTCCCTACTACACATCGTTGCATGTTAACAACACTTTGCTACATGCATCACTAATCTTTGGGCGGTGGGCTGGAGAGGGGCCTGGAAAAAACAATCAGGGATTTCAATTAAGAGGCACTTAGCATGGGGAAAATAATAGGTCTTCAGTTTATGTTATAATATACAGCAATTTTGCTTGAGTTAAGGTTGATAGATATTTTATGCCTTAGGATCTGTAATTCTTTAGCATTTCCAGGCAATTAGTAGGTCTCTTGTAAATATAGCAGAATTGCTTGAAAATTCCTAGCAGTTGGCTGCAGGAGAAGGCACCTTCAAGGCTGCAGCAGCAGAAGAGGCATACAGAGCATCAACATCTCCCTCCCCTGCAGCTGCCTCCTGCACAGAATTAGCTGTTTGCTGGAAGCTACAGGACAAGGAGGGTGTCCCTGGCACTTCCCTGAGCTGCCCTCCCTGGAGGCATGCTCAAGGCCGGGTCTGCTAGTGCTTGATTTTCTTCCAAGTCACACACTGGTGAGGTGCCTGCTGGGAGACTGTGGCCTGTGAGCAAAGCTGAAGAGCTTGAGGGTGTTGAGTCACAGGCACCCATGGATGCAGCTGGAATGGACATTGCGATCCTCAGCTGTTTGTGTCATCCTTTTCTCGGAGGTTGTTTCCAGCACATCTGGTGAAGCCTTTGAGACACCAGGCACGAACTATTTCACAAGCAGTTAAGCCACCCAGGCTGCAGTGGCAGCAGCCTCTGAGAGAGCAGTGAAGGGAAAGGTGAGGACCCAGTCAGTCACCCCAACCCATGAGCTGCTGCTTCTGAGTCTTCCAGCTCTCACCACAGGCATCAGGGATGGTGGAGGATATACAGACACCTCACTACTGTTAGTATCTGCATTCTTGACTTCAGCTGGCAAAGCATCTAGGGACTGTGGGTACACAGAGGAGCATCCTCTAAGGGTTGGTTGCTGTGTTGGAATGAAGAGGGTTAGGTACTCACAGCATAATTTGCATTGCAAAAGGCAGTAGCTGTGGTTTTTGGAGAAAAAGCCAAGTTTTTACTTATAGTTGAGGACATCTACAGGTTCTATATTAGCATAAACTGCAATGAGCAGGCTTTCTCCTTCTCCCAATCCCCTGCCTGAGTGTAGAGTTCAGTGACTAAGTCTCAGGAATCTCACTAGACAAATCCGGGAGACCAAAGTCTGGGAGAGGCAAAGAATCTGGAGTCTACGTCTTTAAAAACTAACTAAATCTACAAAAGTGTTTGTTTGTAGACAGATTTGGCACGGATCTGTTTTATGCCCATTCTCCCTGGAATCTGGCTCCTCGAGTTGCCTCTCTACAAGTGGGTATGGAGATAAGTGGAGGGGGAAGGTTCAAGAGAGACTGCGCGATAATGAGGACATTTGCAATCGTGTGATGAGTCTTTCCGCCTTCTGAAGGTCCAACAGAACTATGACTCTGAATTGTCTCTTGCCTGTTAATACAAAGTGCCATTCTTTCCTGTTGCAGTTCAGCTTTACAGGTGTCTGACCCGGGGCAATCTTGATTCCAGTTTCTGGGATATAGATTTCACGTGAGAATGTAGCTCTCAAGAGGTATTGACTTAGAGGCACTGGTGAAAATGAATTAAAATGGCATTCTTACACAAACACCACAGAACAGCCCCGTGGTACTTTTCACTCTCCTCTACTGTTTGCTTAGGATAACAGGAATATTATGGAGAGCAGATTGTCTCCCCATCATCATATTGTGTCTGCATTTCTGCTGTAAACCCCATTTTGACCTTTCCTTTCTGAGGTTGTAGTTTCCTGAGAGCTGGATTAAGTTGCCCTGGCTGCATGCCACTGTTTTCTGCCCCCAACATCTCTTCCTTCTCCCTTTTCTTTGTACCAGCACAACCCTTTGGATGTCCCCATGGAGGAGTGGATTGGGGAACTGATCAGGATTAAATATTATATAATTTTTCCTGGGCTAAAACCCTCCTCTCTGCTTTCACCAAAACTTTATCCAAGTTCAACATCTTGGATAGACACTGTGTAAAAATTGGATGTTTTCTCTCAAGGGACATCTGCATATATCACTGTTAGTTTTCATTCCAAGTTGGGAGAAAGAGACCAGATAACTCATTTGTTTCCCATAGAATGTTAGGGAAAATGTGGAATGAAAAATCTCAAAGCAGATGAGGGGTGCAGTCTGCAAATCATTTAGGTGTGCTGCGCCCCACTTTCTGCAGGCACCAGGGAGGCACCAGGGCCACAGGCAAAGGAGCACTGAACTGACCTGGAGCAGAACACTGCTGCTCGGCTGGCCAGGACAAAATGTTTTCATTTCAATTTAAGCAGCCCAAAGTGGAATAGTCAGCTCTCAGTTAACTGCGGGTGGATTATCTGTGCTGAAAAAGAACCTTTTTAAAACATTGTATCATGTGAACAGCTGGATCTGGAAATGAAGTTTGTGGCTTTTCCTTGGCCACCAAGAAGCCTCGGTGCCGTAAAACCCATTGGCTTGCTTAGCTGTGAAATTGTTCAGTCCGTCTTCTGATAAGCCACAACTGCAGAGCTCTTTGCATCACTGCGGAGTATCACAGGATCTGTTTACCCTGGTGTAAGGCCCCACCTGTGGGAATGGGGCGACTGAGCGAATTTCAGGTCCTCTTAAAATACATAAATAAGCCGTGATAATACATAAAATAGAATAGAATACAAGGGGAGCTCCAAAACAGGAACTTAAGCATTTGTGTCAGAAGGAAGATGAATATTTGAATTGTTTTAAAATGTCCCAGTTTTTGGAGGGTGGAGCAGAAAGGCTGTCTCAGTCTGATTTTGATCATCGGGGATATCAGTAATAATTCATGATCCAAGGAGAACAATGTGACTTATCAACTATCTGAATGAAAGTTCGGACACACACAGAAGTTAGTGTGTGATGGTGCAGCAGCATGTGCCAGCTCCGCTGCGGGGACTGTGTGTGTGTGTTTAGTCCTAAGTGGAAAATGTGATATAATTTCAGTTAGCTTACCCCCCTAGAGAAAGAGGATATTGAGCTAAAATTAACAGATTCATAGCTCATTGCCAGAAGGGACCATTATGATAATCGATCTGACCTCATGCATAACAAAGGTCACAGAAGCTCACCCAGAAATTCCTTCAACCAGGCAATAAATTGTACCTTTCTTTCTTTTTTACAAGACATTAAAGATATGCAGTCTTTAAGCAAAGACTTTATGTGATGAAGAATTTACGATGTTTAGTTTTTTCCTACTTGGATATCCCTCCGGTAAAGTGCACAAATTCTTAGCAGAGGAATGAAGTTTATGTTGCTTTTGATTTTTTAATTTAAATTACACTTTCAGGTAGACTCTAATTTTTATTGACAGGACAAAAAATATTTTTGACTAGCACTGGAAATATATATATTTCATCGTGTTTGCATCAAGCAAACTGTTTTGCTGTGGTTGATGGTGGAGCCATAGCAGATTTACAGTGACCAACACTGATGTTAAAATAAATGTGTAATAAGCATATACTTATAAAGTCCCTGGCTGCTAAAATGGCCACAAAAAGTGAATTACTGAGCCAGTTCATGGGAATCTTGTAATGCAGCTGTCTGGAAGAGGAAAGTGAAGCAGAGAAAGAAATCGCCCTTCCTGGACGAGTCAGGTTCACATGCAAAAGGTAAACCTTCCACTACCAATGGGTGCAAGTGTGTTGTAAAATAAGTGAAGTTTGTGAAACTAAGAAATCACAAGCTGTAACAAATTCCTGAAAAAAAAAGTGTGGCAGCTTGCAAAGATAAATGCATAGCACTGTTTTTTTGTTTGTTTATCTACCTATTTTATAGCAGCACATGAGGCCAAATGTGCATCGACCAGGTCTGTACCACTGCATCAGAGGTGAATCTCATCAGTAGTTTTTATATTGACAACAGTCTCTGGACTTTGAAAATTTTGTTACCAAAACTCCCCAAACCCAAAAACCTAATCCCAAACAAAAGCCCCAGAGTTACATGTGAAAAGATGTAAGTTGAAATGATGGGACAGCATCCCTGCAGCTGGACCGACATGTGGGCCCTGAGGGAAGTGGCCAGATGCCTGAAGGACCGTGGTGGCTGCCCCTACTTGAGTTCTGGCTTTTTTGTGAACTCATGGTGTGACCTTGGGCATGATGGCCAGTCCTTTCATGGCTGGCTGCTTTGGTGGCAGAGAACCTTCTGATCAATGCACTGATGCTTAGGTGCTTGAGCCAGCTTGGACCAGTGTGGCTCAGCAAGGGGTCAGAGACCTGCCACAGTGGCTTGGAGCTCTGTGTGACCTGGGAGACAGCGACAACCTGCAGAGAGCAGCGTTTGGCTAGAGTTATGTTGCTGGTGATTCCTGAGCTGAGCAAGGTGGGCTCAGGCCTGTCTTTGTTTTGCTGTAGTCGCAGAGAAGAGTGCAATGTACCCATGGCAGAATTGTCGGCAAGATTTCATGGCGCAGGGATCATCTTTACAAGATGCTGTGTGGTGCCCAGCGGAACGGAGCTCCAGTCTCAGATGGGGCTGTAGACATGAGCCTGATCTGAGCAATAACGGCTTGGACTGTGAGTTCATTGGAGTCTGTGAATCAGTGCTGAACAGAGATGCTTTCACCTTTCCACCGACTCGTCTCCTCTCCCAAGACTGAGAGGACAGCAAGGGCTCATCCCAGTACAATCTCGTTTCTGACCACAGGACATCAGCTGTGCTCTCTCCCGTCCCCTGAAAAATAACATAGGCGCTGGAAAATGACCCAACATTAAACAGCATCACAGTGCTGGAAGCCTTTTCCCACTCCCAATTTTGTGACCTTAATTAACACAGGCCAATCCATAAATCAGATCAACACCAGGAGATAACAATGAATCATGTGGAAGGCAGCTTTAATAGGAGCCTAATCCCCCAAAGAAGTGGACAGTACCGGCATTTTAAGTGCACGTGTGAGGTTGAAAGGGAACAGATGTCCAACTGGGGCTGCTGCTGGCAAGGGTAAGTCTGCAGGGCTGTTGCATTTCCAGAGAGAAACCTGTTTTGACATCTTAATGGCAAGAGTGTCTGGCAGCAGACGATGGAGTGGTGATAAATGCTGCTTCCCTCCCCGGGTGATTGCTGGGCAAGATGGGGACGCTCTCAGGTTCAGCATATCTGGCAGAACGCCGTCACCACCTCGCCGGGGTGTTGAGCAGGTCGGGGCAAGAGGGAAGGGAAGCTGTTGGAGTGGCTGTCTGGAGAGCATGAGAAACTGAAAAGGAAATGTAGATGGAAAGGAAGAATTTCAGGCTTTCCCACCATGACTTCAACTGGTATCTTGCCAGAAGCCTAGCACAGAGTGTGCACAGAGGAGCAGACAGAGACTGCCTTCTGTAATACAGCCGAGGAATGACAGCAGGATTGGCAGGCCCCGGGACCAGCTGGCCCTTACTGACAAGCTCCCTGTGTGTGGGGTGGCTGGTCTTCCTGCAGGGCCTTCTGTGGCTATTCCAGTTGGGAGAGCCAGCAGCCCATAATTAGGATATCAGGGCTGCGTTCAGTTCATTTCCTGCTCCCAAACTCGAGTATCTGCTGGTTGAGTGTAGTTCTGCTTTGAAAAGTGAGACAGCAAAACTGTGCCTTGGTTACTATTGCACAGAAAGCCAAATTCACATACACCCCCCTTACTGGGAAGATGTCCCTTTCCAGCCACCCGCCCTATGAATCCAACTGGAATCTGAGAATCGAGCTTGCTGGCAACTTGCACACAAAGAGTGCCTTCATCTTAGCAGACAGATGCCATGCCAGTGCCTAGGCAGGAACAGTCTCCAGGTTGCCTATTCCTGGGCTAGCTAACTCATTAGCACAGTTTTACATGTTTGGTTGTGTGGGGCTAAATGAAACGGCAGAGTGGAAATGTGTTCTGGAGAGAGCTGCTGCAGCTCTGCTGTTCCTGAGAGGCAGATCAGATTTTGTGGAGAATCATCACCCCTTTAATGAAGGGTAATTGATGGGCCTGAAGAGGGACCTCAGAGTGCAAACTCTTCCAGTTCTGGGACTGTAAGACCCTTCTGTGTGATCCTTCACACAGATGCCTCTGTCCTGCTGAAGCAGAGGCCATGAGGAGCCCTTTCCGTTGTAATCAGCATCTTGGTGCTCCGTTCAGCAGACTTGGAGGGTGTCCAGCTCCTGCTCTTCCTGAGCTGTAGTCATTGATATAACTGGTGCAATGGAAAGGAAACTTTATTACAACTGGGGGCCATTCCAGTATTCCATCTGGGCCTTCACAGTATTCTGCATATCTGCAGTATTTCCCTTCCATAGCTGTGCTACTCTTGGGGCAAGCAGGGGTGGACAAGACAGACGATTGTGTTCAGTATATGGTGAGAGCACTGAGCCGGGACATCCTCAGGTCTTCACAAGGGGCTGCTGTGACCTCGCTCTGTGAAGCATCTGTGACCTCTTTAGAGAATGAACCTCACTGATAGCTGAAGGATGAATATCCCCTAGGGTTGGAGCAGCAAGTGGTTTTTTGATACCATTACTTAGCTAAGCAGTTATTGAGTGTAGTAAACAGACACAAAAAAGAGAGAATTTTAATTACATCAAAATTCAGATCTAGCTGCAACAGAATTGCTCTTTACCTAATTTGCCCATATGAAAGCATTTTCACCTTTTTATTTAATTGTAAGCATAGGTCCTTTTAAATGAAAATTTCCATTTGTAAAACAAACTCTGACCTAAACCTAGTTAAAACAGTCAACATGAAATGTTTCAGCATTTTCAAAATGAGATATTTAATTTTAAAAATTGTCATTAGAATATTTAAAGAAAATGTTGTCTTTTTCTGGGTCCAACCTGTTTAACCTAATTTTTTCAGCGTCTGTGAAGCTCCTTTAAAGATATGGCCTGGTCTAGAATAAGAGAGCTTAGCATTGGAGTCTCTTTACTGTCAATAATATGAGGCAGAATATGTAAATATGTATAGACTCCATGTGGATGAATACTTTGGATTTCCAATTCGTTGCTTTGTAAGGCTTCAGGAAGATACAAATGCAGTAACAAAGCCAAAGACCCAGGCGTGGTGGAAACCTCAGCGAAACTTTCGGCCACCGGTTCTCTCACGAAGACCTCACTGTGTTCTCTGTGGTGAATATTTGGCACCATAAATCATTGCACAGTCTGCCTGCCAAAATGGCTCATAGCCTGATCATCCAAAGGCAGATCCATGCAGCTGTCCCTGCACACATCTCTTAGAGGATTGAAGGCAGCTGGCCCCAGCCACCCTGGGAATCACGGAAGCCGGGAGCGCAAGGCGCCAACTGCCTCTGCTTCAAACTCCACCCTGTAGGTCTGTATTTCAACCCACAGCAGTATCTGCTCTGTCAAGGTCCTTGCCCCGCCCAAAGTCCCTTTGGGCAATCTTCTAACCATTGCCCCGTGGCGCCAGGTGTCTCACGGAGCGACATTGCTACAGGGGTGGGTGGGCAGAGCTCTATTTTTCTGTTTGCTCTTGTTCCCGAGGTTTGTCTCCAAGGATTGCAAGTGTTTCCACCCTAAAGCAGTCTTCAAGTACTCTGTATTTAGGAAGAGGGTAAAGGACCTATTTTGGTTTATAACACATAACTTCTATTCTTCCCCAGAGTCTCATAAACAAATTTCTCATTGAGTTACTCCCAAAATAGATCCTGCTCTCTCAGCTACCCAAAAGCAATCTCTGAATTTGTTTCTTCTCCTCGGATTGTGGGTTTTCTTTCAGTTCAGCTCCATGAGTATCAGGAAAGCTCACGGAGTACTTGCAAAGCCCTGCCAACCAAAACTGGATTTATTATAGACTGATTTAAGAGTTGCCTGAATGACTTGCAAACTCAGGGACAGGAACTGTACAAACACTTGGCAAAGACACACAGGAGGGTTTCCTCGTCTGCAGACCTGATCAGGCAGGGAGTAGCAGATTTTTGTGAGTAACAACTGTAGTGTGAAGTGGAAAGGCCTGAGTGGGGAACATTTATGGCTGGGCTTGGTTTGAGGGGATACACTCATGATGCTTGAAATCTGGTATAGATTTCCTTTCCAGGCTTCTCCTGTCTGCAACTGGTAGCTTTGCTTAGCAAGACTCACGCTGCAATATGTGTTTCTTTTCTTTTTTCCCCATCGTCAGCCTTGGCATCCAGTCTAAAGTAGTCACTGAGTCTGTGAGACAAGAAAAACACCAGCATCTCCAGAAAGGTCCTGTCAGAGGTGCCCATCTATCAGTTACCTGAATAGACTGCAGAGGAAGCACTTGTGCCCTCCTCTGACTCTTGGGAGACCCTTGATACATGTTTCAGGTATGACATTTTGGTTTTGAGTGGCTTACTTTAGGAGAATTCCTGCCCTACCTTACAGCTCCATCACTGCCTGATAGAGCTAGATGGGAGATTTACCATTTGGAGAACTAATGAATTATTTCCCCATGCTTTTTTGTAGCCTATGTGTTCACAGTTCATAGTTTTTTTAAGTTCCTCCATCTCAGGTGGGGTGAGGGTCAGGCAGTACTCAAGCAGGGGGTGAGTTCTCTGACCTTTTGTGCCAGTCCAGCATGGCAAAGGGATGGAGCACTCAAGGACAGAGCCAAGCATTTTATGATGGCTGGAGATCTTCCTGGCAAACCTTACTGAAAAGGTTTGCCAGGACATGTCCTGCAAGTGTAGAGGGAACAGAGAACATGTGACTAAAACTCAGAGCACTCTGGAAGTCCCTGGCTAGAGGATGGTGCCCTGGAGCCTTCATCACTGCTTTGGGAGGGTGGAGGAAGATGGCATCTTCCCTTTGGACACCCTGGAAAAGGGCCATGTCAGTGCCCTCTGCTGAGAAGAGCTGGATGGGCTGGAAGCCAGCAAGAAGCTGCAGAGCTTAAGGCCCATGGGATGTCCAAGAACATATTTCTCCTCTACACTCCTGTAATTTCTGCCCTGCAAATTTGCAGTAAAACATAGTCCGAGCAGAAATGTGCACTCAATATCCTTGCATTAATTTGAATTTGGGTGGAGGGAACTGCTGATTGAAGCCCTCCATGAAAACAATGGGTAGGGCTGGGAAGCAGATGTTGTGCTCACATTGCTTATTTAGACAGCCTTGCTTGTGAAGCATTACATGAATGCAGCGCTGGCCAGGGCTCCGTGGTGTGCTGCAGATGGCAAAGTGGGACCCTGGCTCTGTGCCCGGGGCTGCAGGGATGGAGTGGGGAGGTGCAGCTCACAGAGGCATCAGGAGCTATGGGCCATGCCAGTGGCTCCATCCTGCTGTGCCAGCAGCCCTGGGCAGAAGGAGCAGTGCAAGAATGGACCCTGCTTTCAGCAGAGGAAGCAATGGCATGAAGTGTGCAAACCTATGGTGGAACATGGGGACAAAAATCTGCCTGCCTGCTGCCTGCACAGGATTCAAAGGCATGGTAGGACAGACAGAGCTCGTGAAAGTGGCACCTTTCTTATTGTGTTTCCCCTTCAGAGTCCAGATTATTGGTGCAGTTTGGAAGGCAAAGGCCCCACTGCTGCAGACTAAGCACTCACCAACTCTTCAGTCTCTGCAGCCAAATTGTGCCTGTTCAGGAGGCCAAGAGCGACTTTGGGGCCAGGAAAGTTGTCTGTGATCAGTGTGCCAGAAATGCTGCCTACATGACTGATGGGGAGGGAGTTGGGAACCCCAGCTGCCTGTGCCTAGCCCTCTGTGCAGAGCTAAGCCAAGGCACGTTTTCACCAGAGTAAGAGCAAATCTTAGCTCTGGTGTTTATACTGGTATGGGACACTGGCTCCTTTGGAAATAAGCCAGGAATTCCTAACATATGTAAGTAAGAGTTAACTGCACAATTGCTGTTTCACAACCAAAAGACTGTACATGTTGGAAATGGGGCTGCAGCTTTATTCCCCTCTGAGGGCCAAGATGGGGCAACTTACAGGAGCACTCTCTCAAATACATTTGGGACTGCAGAAATGACTCTCTGAATTTTTCTGCTCTCCTCTCCAATGATGTCTTTCCTGCCCAGCCAAACTTCCCACTGGCTTCAGAGGAGGACTCTTCAACCATTTATATTAAATAATTTCCCATTATCAACAGGAATTATTCATTGCTGTTAGGAGGAAAAATGTAAACAGCAGATAAATCCGCCACTCCAAAATGTTTCTAAGATAACATATCAAACATTAATTTAGTCCTAAGGCCATTTTTTTTTTAGAAAAAAGAAAAAAATTGAATACTGTATTTACAAAAGAGGCCTTTGATGTACAGCATACATTTATTACTGGTGTATTTTTTCCAACGGCAATGGGATTTTCAACAGCAGTAGGATATGTTTTAATAATTAAAGGGATTTAACTTCTCTGCACAGACAGCCAGCTTCTGTTCTCACTTACAGACTACAAATCATGCATAACTTCAGTGATGTCGATGCTATTAGCTTGGTGCAAACCCAAGGTTTGTGAGACTTGCAGCAGCCCCTTTGTGGCTTTGGTTTGTGGCCATTTCTGGGTGCTTTCCAGTGTTAGCTCTAGCAGAGATCTTGCAGTGCCAAGGGGGAGCCAAGCTTGCTGTTATTTCTAGGCCTCTGTGCAAAGTACAGATGCTGGGATAAGCAACAAAGCTGAACCTTTGGTTTTCCCTAAGGGATCTAATCTGTGAAAGAGGATCAAGCTTAGAATTTGAGTCTGGCATTTCTGTATGGCCACCCCATAGCATGGGAAAGTCAGATGAAAGCTTTGGTTCACCATATTTAGAGTGGGTGTTTGCAAGGCACAGATTTTGGGGACGTGCCCTCCAAAACTTGGCAATATTTAGATCCGGGGGTTTGATTCAGGCATGAGTGTGAATGCTCAGTTCAACTGGATGTCACCACTATTTTCCCTCTGTGGAGACATCCTTTGGTCTTCTAACTTTTCCTGACTCCCTTCAGACACCAGACAGAGATCTTGCTTGTCTTTGCCTTCCTAGTTCACCCTCAGCAGCCCCCAGAAGATGACACCCCATGCTACATCAGCTCTGGAATCAGCTGGTATCAGCTGTTCATGGCACTGCTTTGTGCATATGGGTTCCTGTCTTAAAAGTGATATTTTTTACCAGAGGATACAGCATTATCCTAATTTCTGTTACATGGTGCTTGACTAATTCCCCGAAGTAGTGTCAGTCATATATTTTCTGCATTTTGAAGTGATTTCCAACTAGTCTGACTGTGGTTGTTCCCATCATTTCTATGTGTGTGTAGTTAACTCCTGACTTCCACTCCTGAGGCTTCTGTGGAAATTAGTTCCAGAGGGTAATGATGTGTTTGGTAATGAGACTTACACCATGGGGAAGAAATGAAATCAGGTCACTGGTGCATCCATACAGGATGTTCCTGCCATTTAGTTTCCTCAAAAAAAAAGGCTCAACACAGGTATCAACTGCAGATTCTTGAGTTCAGGAATGTGCATTCCTGAGAGAATTTCCTGGCAGATCAGCTACGAAAGGAGGTAGATTATAAATAACACATTTTAGAAAAATATTCACTGCAAATGGGTAATTTCATAATCCTCCTCTGCCTTGCACCCCTCAGAGAAAGGAAAGGAAAGGGAAGGGAAAGGGAAAGGGAAAGGGAAAGGGAAAGGGAAAGGGAAAGGGAAAGAAAAGAAAAGAAAAGAAAAGAAAAGAAAAGAAAAGAAAAGAAAAGAAAAGAAAAGAAAAGAAAAGAAAAGAAAAGAAAAGAAGAAAGGAATTAGGTATTTTCCTTAGGTGTTTCCTGTGTATTTCTCACAACTAGGAGACAATTGTAACATGACTTCTTGTGCCAAAGGGCAAACCAAGGAGGATAAAGGCTGGTGTGTGGAGCTGTTTCAGACTGCAGAGTAGTGTCTTCCTTTCCAGCCCTTCCATAAAGGAAGGCTTGAGGGCTTGCAAATATCAGAGCAGAGAGGGTAAGAAGGTAGTGAATCGTGGCATGACCTTGTGCAGGAGCCAAATTAAGCAAAGTTTACAATCTCTATCTTGGCTGAGGAATGATTTTTTTCAGTAGAAAAAAAAGATATTGATCCATCCATTCAACCAGAGATACAGAGAGCAGCTATTCTTAGGAGAACTCCATCTAATTTCACATTCTCCCTATCCCCTGCTTTGAGCCCATGGCTCTTCTCCAACATGGCTAGAAACTGGGATCTCCAAAGCTAGGCTTTTTGTGTCGTCTGTGGATATAGGTGGATTAATTCAGGGATCACAGGCAGGACCTCCCAGCCCTGCTACTGCCTCCTAGGTAGTTAACACATTTAACACATTCGGGGCCAGCTTTGCACTGCTAGAGGGCTGCCATGACTTTCTTTGGCTGCCATCTGCTCTTAGGCTAGGGAAGTAAAAACTGATATTTTTGCTGCCCTGGGAGTTTGTCACTTAAACTCTGTCTGTTGTCACATGAACCGCTCCATTTATATCCTTATGTTTCGTGCTCGCGACTTTTTATAACTGCAGAGAAAATACCCAGAGCCTGTTTCCCACCCAGGTCACAGCAGCGGAGTGACTTTGTGCTGATTCCCGCCCTTTCTCTCTTTAGCAGGAGCATCCTGTGTGTTTGATTTGCTGCTGATCTCCTGCTGGAGAGACCAAAACAGCCCCACCAGGAGGGCTGGTTTTCCCTGCCGGAGCAGCGGTGGAGTGTGTGTGGGGCTGTAAATAAAGCAGGTTGGAGCTGCCGTAGGGCTCACAGGCACAGTGGCCATTGTTGTGCCTGTAGTGAAATTGCCCTTGGCTCTTTTGTGCTGAGCGGAATATGATGTGAGCCAACACAAATGGCTCTCACATGTTTTCATTGGTGTAAATGAGGCATTCAAGTATAAAATGAGGCAGTTGCAAGCTGATCAGCTTGAGAGCTGAGGCACAAAGCTCTGGATAAGGGTAATCGCTTTGGACAAGGGTAATAGCTTTGGACAAAATAATGCGTGCCTCACTGATGAGCCCTAGAAAGGCTCACGCTGATTTGTGAAACAGATCTTTAAAACATCTTCTGTAGGCAGAGCTGGTTAGAAAACCTTTTAAATGAAAGTAAAAGCTTTCTGTCAAAAATGAAGTTTTTTCGCCAGAATGAAATAGGGTGTAATTGCAGGTTTTGTTTCTCTCAAACAGCTTTTTCAAAAATAATTTCATTTCCATGCAGAAATGTTACTTCTGCTCAGAAGGTAATGCTTGCACATAGTTCCACTGCTCTGTTCCAACTGGCAAAGTTAGAATAAAAAAATTATCTGGTTTTCAACTGACAAGAGCTTAAGGACAGTTAGAGGATGAGGAACAAAGCAAGTCTTTGTTTTCTCACCCTTCCCCCTGCCTGTGCCCATTTTTTTTTTCTAATTTTCCTACAGGGAAGCCATTATTTCTTGATGGGGAAATCTGGAATGAAGTTTTCTTGGAAATTATCTTTTTCCTAGAGAATAGAATTTTGTTTGTAGGATCTCAGAGACTGAGATTCAGATTCTGAACCCCATCTCCTCTTAGGATATGTTTCATTCCAGACCTGACTCAGGTACCTTTTCCCACTCAAATTCTTTCATTCAATTGACTCGAAAGTGACCAGCGAGAATTTCAGTCCATGTCAACATGCTCGTGTTACCCGCTTCTTTATTCAAGGGATCAGAATGGGTTAAGAAAGGTTTTTCACCTTGGCAAAAAGGGAAGAGAGGAAAAGTTAGATGTCTCCAAAGAATGGGAACATACTTTGGATAACACTGGGGTGATTTCAGGGGGCTCAGAGACACCATTTCTCATGAAGTCTGTCCAGCTCTGCACTGTAAGCAGGCAGAGTGCCTTTGTGGGGCTGCCCCTGGTTGTCCAAACTGTTGGCAGGATTTACTGGCTTGTGTGGATGCTGCATGAGCTTCTGGTGAGTTACCTGTCTGCCCAATCCACTGCCAGGAGACCTGTCTGATAACACCTTATTATTCTGCCAAATGGAAGACCACTTCTCAATGGCCTTTCCTTTTGCTATTACACCCTGCCCATATACAGTGTTCTGGCCTTCACAAATACATTGTTATACAAGTGGGTGTTTTGTTCAGGCCAGCCTTCCCCCCTTGCTCTGGCTAATTAATAGCACAGTGAACTTCAGGCTGCTGGTTCATCTAATGCACATCTGGACGGATGAATCCTGTACTGATGAATCACGTACATCTAGTAAAAAAAAACTATCTCTCTTTCCCAACATGGAAGCTTTTGCTTTCAGAAACCTGCCTCAAACGCAAAACTCGGAATACTTTTCTTTCTGAAAGTTGAACAGTTTTTGGCAGAAAATAGCTCCCCTCTCCGAGACACTGTGAGTTACTATGTGCCTCCCACACACATGCCACTTTCTACTGACTTCTTCAATCAATAAATTTTTGCAAACACTTAAAATTTGTTAAATTACAAGGTTTTGAAGGCAAAAAAAGTAAATCATGAGACATTTTCTAAAATGTTGTTTAATTACAAATGTCCATAGAAAAAGTTTTGATGTAAATAACCAACAGTAAAAGCTGTCATGCTGTACTTGTTTTGTAGCTCTCTTACCTAAGGGAATGTCAGAAGGAAAGTGAAACTAATTTAGAGGACTAGGATGCAGAACTCTTGAACTGAAGAGCTGTTTGTGTCTCAGTGTTGCAATACTCACATTTCATATGTTATAAATCTGGACTGGAATTTTAGCCTCTGCCTACTCAGGTCCCAACAGCAAGGAGACCATTAAAGCACTCGGGGAAATCTTACATTCAGTAGGAAATGGTGGGTCTGAGATTTCTCCATACTTAGAAGTTTTTCATCAAGGGCTAAAATGGCCCACGGACCACTTTTAAGAACCATTTTTGACTGCCCTGTCTAATTACCCGCAGCACATGTTCATCTTAACTCTTGCTCATGCCTTAGTGTGGCTGTTGTGGTTCCTAGAAGGAGCTTCCCCCCATCAGCAGCAAGGTGAGACAACAGGATCAGGAGATGACACAAAGGCAGCTTCCTGTCATGTACACATGCACTGCAACTTCAGAGGCTGAAGTTACTGTCAAGTTCTTTTCCCCCTGAGGGCAAAATCATAAGATGAGCAATAAAATATTGCTGAGAATATGTGTCTGCCTGAATCCACAGCTCGCACTGACATGTGAAATAGCTAATTAGAACTTCACGACATTGAGATCAATATAACTTCCATCCTCTGGCTAACTGTGTAGAATGTTTAAGTGTTTTGTAATTCTGTTTGTAGTGCTTCATCTGCTTCCCTGCTGCTTGTAGGCTCTGTGGACAATCATTGCCAAGGGATCTGCACCCAGCCAGAGTCCCAGGATTGTTCATGCTATCTATTACCTTCACATGGTCTTGAATTCCACAGTGACCTCAGCCATCCCACTCATTGCCAGAGAAAAGAGCCACCTTCCCAGTTCGGAACAATTTTATTTAATTTGAAGATTTAAACAGGAGTTAAAACGCTGGATTTCCTTTTCCCCCCAAAGCTGTCTGTGACCTTCATTGTACTTGATCAAGGTTCACATTCTTATCTGGGAGCGTAGCGCAGTTCCAGATTATGGCAGGTGGATACTGGCTATATGCCTATAAACAATTATGCTTCATGGCTTTATTAATAAGACTGGTTTAACTTTGTTTTTCCCATGTGTCTCGAGGCCTGACTGAAGGAGAGGACAACAAATGTAGGATCTGTAATACACATGTCCAATGAAGAGTTTTAATTATTTCCATTTGTTATTTCGGTGCAAACTTTTACTGCATTTGGATTTAATTAAATAAAAAAACAACACTCCTCTTCCTCCTCTATTTCAATAATGAAAATACCTTTGTATAAAGTTTTCATTATCCTTGTGCTCTAGAAGCTGCTTAACCATTTTGGTCAAACTTTCAAATGATTTAAGGAAAATAACTGAGCCTGAAAGATTTCAATCATTAAAATCAATGTAGTATATTTTACTGGGAATTTACACCTGGAAGCTTATATAGTCTTATCAGTAGAATTTGCTTGCTTTTGGTGGGTACGAGGAGATTTTTCATCTGCATTTAGAGCCTTGTTATGAGACAATACAGTTACTCTCTGTTCACTCTCCATATCCGGGGTTACAAAGGGTAACGTGTGGGGCAACACTCCTGACAGCTCACCAAGAGGCTCCATGGGTTCAAGCTCAGCCCAACTAATTAATTCACTCTGAGGTAATATTCTCTTACTACATCAGGCTACAGGCAGTAAACGGGGAAATAAATTGTGGCTGCATTCAGTAGGGAAGTGACAGATTCTGGTTTAGATTCCTTCTTGCAGATCTGTTTATCCCCAGTGAATACAGTTGAAAATCTACTTTGGTGCAAAATGATCTGAATAGGCCTGCTAATTTGCAACTTTCTACATCCATCTTGGTTTTTGCTCTGTGATTCGTGTGAGCTGTTGGCTTGTGGGAGCCCATACACAGATGGAGGGGAAAGGATGCAAGCAAACAGCCTTCTGTAAAGGTGAGTTGTATTTCCATGGCAGGAAGTGTGCCCAAGTTTAAACGAAGTTGGAGAAACTGTGCTTGGAATGACCGAAGGAGCTGAAAGAAGCTATGGAATATAGTTGCTACAATGTCGTAGACTCTCACTTTGATTTTGGCCCTCAGGATACAAAGCCTGCCTAGAATTACCAGTTCCATCCATGATGGAAATGAGATCTGCACTCAAAAGTCCCTCCATCCCAGTCATGTCTCTGACCTCATTAGAGGCAAGTGTGGTCTTCAGGACAAAGGAAAATTACTTTATAAGCACCAGCGATTGGAATGTAGCCCTGTAGCCCTGAGTTACCTTTTCTGCACCGCTGTAGGAGTCCACGGAGGTAAAATGTATTGTGTGTCTCTGTTAACATTCTTTAGGAGCAGCTTCATTTCATAGTGACATCCTGTAGACAGGAGGAAAGGACATTTATTAGCACTAAAACCTGGTTGTTATATGGCTGAAAATGTTTTGGCTCCGCTGGAATTTAAACTTGTCTGACTGCTTGAAAAGTGTTCTGATTTAATATAACTGATTCAAACGTGCAGTCAAAGTTCTGTGTGAAATTCTCTTGTGGGATAAGGATCTTGGTTTATAGGGTCTGAAGAATGATTCTAAACACCCTCCAGCTCCAAAGACAACGTAAAGGTGCCAGTTTCTGCATAGATCAGATTACTGCAAGTGTTGAAAATGCAAATCGATGTCAAATTCGATAAATAAGCATTATCCACCTAGGGGTTCTGCTGGTAATTATTAGCAAGAGCCATGCCTTAGTGATATTTCTTTCATGAGCTGCAGAACATTTCATTTCATTCAAAGTATGGCAGTGATGAAGTGAACAAATAGGAAATAGAAAGGAATACAGAGGAACTAAGCAAAGGATCTTTCATGAAATGTTTCCCTTGGTTTCTCTACTTTTGTCATAGATATTTTAAGACCAGAAGGAATCACTGTGATCACCTAATCTGACTCTTTCAGTCTTAAAGTTCACGCTGTGCATTCAGTACCAATCCCAGAACTTCTTGTTTTTGGAAGAGCAGGGAATTTGACTCTATTTTTTTTTTAATCTCTTGTGGCTGCATTCTAATAAGTCCCTTTTGAAAGTTAAAGCCCCTAAGGCCAGACAGTGTTTTGTTTCCTTCAGCATAAATCAGAGCAGCCTCAGTGGAACCAATAGTTATTCCATATTTTCATTTGAGGAAATTTAAGAGCAGAAAGAATGGAACTAAACTCTGAATTGCTCTGCTATGTGACCACGTCTCCCTCTTATGCCTGATCTCAGTGATTACAATCCCAATGATACCGAAAACAATTTGCTTTCTCCTCAAAAAACGCTTTGAGCTGTGGTGCTGATGGCTGTGGTTCTCACTGCACCCAGAACGCGGTCACTTACATATGTTTGTTATGTGTCCAATTGTGCTGATAAATTGCCTTTAGTTCTGATCAGGAATCATTACAATCAAGTGCTGTTGCATCTTTGTGGAGACTGAGCAGCCATTGTGTGGTGGGAAACTGAACAGAAGGCACCTTGCATGGAAAAGCATTCATCCAGAAAAACGTTGTTTTTGCTTTAGAGAACATGGAAAGCCGGGGCGGAGGGAGGATCAGGATTCATTGGCTACTGAAGGAAAGGTTTTCTTTTTTGTTCAGCACAATCTATTTTTTAACTGACAACTCTCAGAGAAAGGAGTGTGGTGCAGGGTGACGCAAACACTCATCTGCACTCCACCGGGGGAGAAACAGCTCATTACTGCAGGCAAAGCTAGAGTTCGGGCTTGCTTATTTTTGACTTTAAGTTCCTCAGTTGTGGGAAACAGTTTTTTCATTCCTGTACTTTCAATAAAATCTGCACGTTGTTATTTGCTTCACTCTGATGAGGGTCTGGATTGATGTTGCGATGTGATGTTTGCCAAATTTGTAACATTCTTTTAAATATATTTATTCTTCTTTCTACGAGGGCAAAGGATCTTATTTTGAATCCCCAAAGGCTTCCCCAACATATGGGGGATGAATAAATACTCAAAATGTCTACAACTGCTGTTACTGCTACAGCTGCCAGCTTTAGGAAAGAACAAAGCACATGCACACGTGCGCATGCGTGTGAGAGCGAGAGGCAGAGGGAGAAATACAGTGTGGGCACTCTTGGGGTCAGGAGCGTTCTCTAATAAGGAACACATTTTACAGACAGCAAGAGAATTATTTTTACTGTGTTCATTTACAAGTCCTCAGGCAGAGAATTTTTTTCTGGGGATGTTTTTAAGGCTAATTATTTACAGCACGCAGGGCTTGAACCTGCAGATCTTAATTTGGCAAAACTCCTGTTCACTTCAAGGGGTGCTCTGCATGGTGCGCCCGGTGGAGGGCAGGGAGGGATGGGTGATGGGCACGCCCTGGCTGTGAGGGGCTGCAGAAGACCGTGCTGACTTCGGTGAGAACTGAGCTTCTGTCTCTGATGGTAGATTTTACAGGAGGGTGGAGCTGTGGCAGTGAACAACATTGGGGTAGAGTGGCCAAAAAGAGTGGTTTAGGGGAAGATTTTTTTGCCTTCATTCTCAGACAACTTGCCTGATTTTTAACTCAGTTTTTTGGCCTCGCACTTTAAAGCAACCTTTTATGGGATATACCACACAAATGTTTTGGTGTTCCCACGCAAACCACACTGGGTTTGAGTGTTTTAGTCTTTAGATATTAGCACTGTGATTCTGAATGGTGTCCTATTATAGAAAAAAAAAGAGAGGAAGAGCAATGTCTATTAAATTTCCATCCAATACCAGCTAGTTTTCATTTAGAAACAGAATTCAATCAGCTCTTTCAATCGAGGAGTTTTAAGAGCCACAGCGTGGCGAGAGGAGGACTGGAAGCACAACTGAAGATAATATTTCTGACTCAGGAACCATTTCTTTTTGTACGATATTGAGCATGCTTGGCACGAGTGGATCTTCTCCAAACTGGATGCTGCTAGGCAATTGTGATGATGGGGATGTCGATTGTACCAGTCATTTTACAGGCCTTTGCTAAATACTGTTTGACATCTGATAGCAGCTGGGCGCTTTCAGCTTTCAAGGAGCTTTTAATCGGACAATTTTCACTGGCATCGGCTTGTGCAAACCACCTGCGAATGAATATATTGCTCTCCACAAATAATCAGCATATGCGGAATTTGTATCCACCAGTAAGAAAACCCAGGTGACCTCTCTGCCCAATCACAGCTAATCAAGGCAGGTTGTTTTCCTGCAGTCATTAACATTTACAATAATGCCCATTCAATCAAGCTGGGGAAACAGATTTAGCCCACTCAATGATTTCATCATTCCCGATCATTTAGTCAGCGTCAGTTATAAAGCACAGATGAATGCATGGTTTTCAGGGAGGGAAAGAGCTTAGTTCTTAGAGTATAGTTCTCTTAGGGCTTGAAGGGAGCTGGATAGCTAGAGAAGCCCAATGATTCTTTCTATTTCCTAGGAGCAGAAATTGCAGGAAATGCCAATGAATAGCCTCTCTCCCTTGAAAGAAGCTGACAGAGGTTTCATAGAGTGCTGGATTGGGTAAAATAGAGTTTAGCTACTTTTCAAATCCAACATTTGAATTTTGCAGCTAGATTTTTTTTTTTTTCTTTTTAAATTTTATTATAATTATATTCAAACCTTTTGAGTGTTCCATCTCCCCTTGTTTTGTCTGTCAGAGCTATGAGATCTGGAGGTGACCTCTCTCCCACACGGCAGAGGCTGGATGGAAGGCTGAGTCTCAGGAGCACAGATACAGGGTTTTCAGAGGATACAGCCCGCAAAGTAAGTGGGCTCTCTCTGTGGGCTGTCGGATACCCAGGGTAGCCTGATTACTCTACGAAAGTTGCCAGGGATAACAGGATGCTCCCATGACACAGGGTCAGGTTCCCACTGCTTCCATCCATGTTGCTATTGACCTAAGAGGGCTGTCTTGCAGGTTGAGGTTTCTTCAAGTTGTGGGTCCCCCTTCAAACTATTTCTCTCACATAGAAGCCGTAGTCTTGAAAGGAGGAGATCTTTCTGTCTGGGGTGGTGGCTAGAGAGATCTGTTCCTAGGCTTCTGAGAGCTGCGGAAAACCTGGTGGGACAAAGATTCCCAGGACTCAAGGCTCTTAGATCCGAAGGCAGAAAACCCTCCTAATGGATGTTTTTCTGTAGTGACTTAGGCTCATCTTTTCTTGAATATTAGATCCTAAATGTCCTAATAACTTTAAATTCCTTCTGGGAAATTAAAACTGGGACATGTGTGAAACTTGAATTCCAAAGGCAACTGTCAAAATGATACCTGAGCCCCTCTCTCAGTCCTCTTGCTCTGCCCCAAACCAGACTAGGCAATGCCAGATAAGATTAGAGTAACCACAGGCTGGATGTCTGGATGTCTCTGGATGCTGCAGCTTCTCTGCCAGTTTAATTTTGTTATTTTTATGTCTGGCTGAAAGGTGATCTTAGTAAATGTACCTGCTTTTTGAATTTCTAGCTGATGTAAGTATTGTAATCAATTAGCAACAGAAAGCAAAGGACAAAACAGAATCAAAGTCATTTAAATGTGGGGAAAAAAAACCCCATCTGTGGTGATTTTCTTTCTTCTGAACACCAGATATATGTCCTTGGTCTTTTTATTAGCCTCTGCACCTTCCATTTTTCATAGACTTAATATTCTAAATTGAAACATTTGATTGAATGAAGACACATGTTATAGCACTTTCATGTAGTATTCTTGTCCCTTTTTGATTGTTACCATTTCTACTCTTGTAGCACTTACAGATTTTAAGCAATGTTAAAATGTTCCTTCACCAGTGGCAAATTCTGTATGCAGAGTACACCACACTTACAATCTCCTTCTTATCTAAAGAACTAGCTGAAAATCCCATTATGTAGTTCTACAAGTGGGAAGTGAAGGCACATGTCTGGGATCCCAGGGTGATTAATAAACCACTGCATCACCCCGCTCCTCTAACACTGTTGATCCTAACCAATTTGTGCTCTTACTTCAAAGCTGAGAGAACAGCAGCTTTCTTTCCTTCAGTTCCCAGGGAAAGCTGTGCAGATTCATGGTGAAAGGGTTTCTGTTGTGAGGGCTTTCTTTGGTTTTGATCTGCATATCCATGGTCTGAGGGTTAAGTGTACCCAAAATCAACTGCTTTGAGGTCAAAAGAGAGAATTTCTTCTGGTTCTGACCTGGAGCTATAAATTGATCCAGTTTTACTCAGCTCTGGTCTGGGGGAGGAAGGTGTTCTTTGAAAATGCCCACAAATTTTGAGGAACTTGATATAAATCGTGCATCTATAGTTCAGCTGCAATGACAGTTCATGATGAATAGTGCATACTGCTGCATTTCTAATTTAGTCTAGCCACAGCAGGAAACAACTGACACAGTATTGTTTGGAGAGTACTACACCTTCTCCTCTCTTCTTAGAATGTAAATTCACTTTTTGTAAGGAGAATGACATGAACTTGTAGACAAAGATGGCCTTGGGAATGGGTGACTGATTGGGCTGGAGCAACCTAGTAGAACAAGAAACATCTCAAAGACAGGTGGTGTTTCACTTCAGGCCTTGTAGTTGAGATTTAGCACCAGATCTTGAATCCTTTAGCATCCAGCCTCAAGTGACTTTTAACAGTGTCTGTCTTGTTCTTTATTGTGGTACAGCAAACTCATCATCTCTTGTACATACAGAGAGACAATGCATGTCCTTATCTGCAGGTGAAGCTTCTTGAGACATGCAGTGCAAAGGAGGCTAGATCAGTGCTTTAAAGCTCCAAGTTGCATGTTGTGTCCTGAACAATCTGTGAGGCTTTGGCTGTGTCATTTTTCTTTTTATATGTCCCAGTTTGCACTTGTCTTCTGAGCAGAACAGAGTGGGAACTATAACATTCATGTGTTACAGTGGAGTTGTATAATTGGAATAGGTCATCTCTTAATAAATCCTTTTTTTGGTGTGCCATTTATGGTTGGGTAATCTGGAAAGCCATCGTAGCTGAGAAGGTGATGGCAGTTAGTCCTTGTGAGCATAGTCATGCATATTTAGGTCTTTTTAAACATGGCTTGGATGCGTTGTTCCTGAGCCTTCTGCTAATGCCATACTTAGCAATCATATCAAAACTACGTAGCTGGGTTTTTCCTCCCACCACTAAACCGTCTTGTTTCATCTTGGACATTTCATTTCACTCAGATGTAAAATGCCAAGGCTATGAACAACAACAAAAATCTCTTCAAGAAGCAAAACTCACACCCTCTGCACAAACTCCCATGGTCCAAGAAACTTTGGCTGTATGTGCTGCTGAAGGAAAGTTCTCATAAACCACTCTGTGTTGGTTTATACGCTACAAATCCCACAGAATGTATTAAAAAAGGTAGAGTCCAAGTCTGAGACATTACAGTGCAAATGAACCTCCAGAGAAATGAATATTTAAGCCCTCTACACAAACATTCCGCGACACTGTGATGAAAGATGGCAATAGGCAACAGCAGAGAAGGCTGGGTGTGCCAGTAAAATCAATTGTAGTGGCTTTGTGTGTGTGCCCCAAGGCCTCATAAGCAAGCCAGTATTTTTCAGGAGTGACTGAGCAGAGGGCAACTTAGCACGGCACAGATTAGGGCGGAGGGGATGGGGGATTTCCTCGAGCTGTTCTTAATAAAGTTGCTGTCTATGGAAGATCAGGCTCCCAGGTCAAATGCCATTTAGCTATGGCAGCATGCAGATACTTGTGTGCCAGATGTGGAGGGGCTTGGATAATTGGTTCTGTCTGTGCTGCTATCCAGCTCCCAGCCAGAAGACATAACAACATCCAAGGAGGTAAAATAGTAAATGCAACCTCAAAGGCTTTTCTTCCACTTGGCACTGAACGGGGAGCCCAGCAAGGTAACAGCTTTGTAAACATTGCCAAAGCAGGGCAGCAAGTACAGCCATATCTGCTTGCAATTTCATTAACGTCAAACGAAGAGGGGGAGGACCCCCAGCCCAGCAGTAATTGTGTTTGTGGCTGCTAACCTCACAAGCAAGGGAGAGTGACAGAATATAAGTGGGGCAAAACCAGATCGTAAAGCACTGAGGTCACCAATACTTTGGGAATTCAGCATTGTCATACGTCACCCAGTCTTCCTGCTTCCTCACCTTTTGAAAGACAGATGGCCAGCCAGATGGCAGCTGCCTCACGTTTCCTGAAAGGTTAAAGGCTCTGCTTTTAGGGGATAGCTAGCTCATATTTGCATTGAAGGGAACAGTGTGGTTTAAATTCAGCCTAAACAGAGCTGCTGGTTAGTCTGGTTCATCTGAGCAAAAAACCTCTGCGATAATGTCATCGCATCAGGAAGCCCTTGATTGCAGTGGCCAGGTTCGGTTGACGTGAGTTGACTGGATGGCAAGAATAAATACTGGTGTGATGACATCTCTGCCTATGATACTCACAGGTCCTGGGATGGTCCTGTCTGTGCCTGACTCTATCTTTCTATTTTTACTGGGATCATTTGTAGTTGTACTGATTTTTCTCAAAGGAAACCAGTCTTTCTTCAGGCTCCTCAATACTACAACCCACATCCATCCAGCCCAAATGAAGACACTTGACTGAGACACTGAAATTAGGATCTCTGTTGCCTCTGTCTCTTTTTTCGTTCATGGTGGGAGACAGGCATAAACAAGGTGAGTCCGTATGTAAGTTGGCCCAAATGGTATTAGTGTAACTAAGACCTAATAAAGTGAAGAATAATATCTGAAACTATCTGTAAGCAAAGTGTTTTGCACTTCAGGATTTCACATCTCAGCCTCCCTGTACCCTGAGCCACACTTTTCTGTGTATCGCCGAGTGCTCTCCCTGATCCTGCCTCTGGATGCAGAGGTGCACATGCTGATGCTCCAGCAGAGTCCTTCCAGCCAAAGCATGGCCACTAGAGCTCCTAGCAGTGGACCTGATTGCAGGAGTTGGGCCCTAGATCCCGTAGTGTGGGTGGCCATACCACATGCTGTGCACACCTGTGGTGCCCTAGAAATAATCAACACTAGACATGAACTAGAGTGGAGATGGAAACCACCTTGGATAATGATATGGTTGTCATAGACCCTCTATGGCCCAGGCTATAGACCCTTCTAGAGCTAGAGGCACTGCCTACAGGGTGAGTGAAGTTTCCCAGAACGTGTGAAATGCTGACATAAATCCCCAGATGAACTGAACTGAGCCTTCGCAGCCTAGCCAAAGCCCTCCAGCCAGGTTTCAATAGTATAAACAAGACTGAGTCACGTCCTCCCTCACTGAGTTAGAGATGGTAAGAGTTCTGGAAGCAGTTGATTGCATGCTATCAATCATTCATAATGCTAATTTTTCTGAGTTGGCATCAGAAAGAAAGCAACCGAGGTTGGGAAGGAGCCTAGGTTGCTGTTCTGCCCGTGTCACACTGCTTGTGAACAATTCGGCAACAGCTTCATGCCTCAATCAATGCAGCTGTTAAGCTGAGGAAAAGCAGGACTTTACTGAAAAACAGATGTTTTGCACATGAGGTGACTTATTTCAGTTAATGATCCAGAGAGAAAAGAAAACAAAGCACAGTATATACACACACAAACAGGCATCGTCAGTGCTTGAAATAGTATTTAAGTGCAGATATAGGTACTGAGATATGTTGAGAGGAGAAATTCTCCTGTTTTGCAGTTATTCCATATACCTCTAAGACTTTTTGTAATGCCGGGATGGCCTTTTGGCGTATTTTGACTCTTTCAAGCACCTTCTATGTGTACATGTGTGTACATGAATACACACCCACACACTTGCAGGTATGATGCAGGGTGACAATGACAACACTGGGGCTGATTTCCATGAAATAATGTTGAAAGTTCTCAGAGTGACTGAGGCAAATTCTTGCAAAGTTGTTTTTATTGGTGTTTTAGAAGACTAACTAAGAGGGAGGTGATTTCCCACTACCTGGTTAGGTGATTAACTGAATTAGCAGTTAGGAAATGGTTTCTAAAAATAGCAAAAAATGACCACTGTTTAATGCATCAGCTTAATTAGGGATTGAGTTTTTAGGACTACAAAGAGTCCATGTGGCAGTGATTTTGAATGCCTCAGTGTTTGAGTTTCTGAATGGGAAAACTGCAATGAGGCTGATTTCCAGGGCATCACTTCTCAGCACTTTCTGAAAGTTGGCACCTCCGATGTGTTTTAAATTTCATGCCCCTCTGAATTCCCAGTCGCTGTTAAAAAAAGCGGCTACAGTGTCTTGTTTGGGATCTTTGGCGTCTTTGGGATTGGTGACCACTTTGTCAGAGGTCAAAAATAAGAAATACAAATAAACAAAGAGCTTGCAGCTATTTCCTTTTAATACACCAGAGTCTGTGTTGGTTCTGCACAGTGATACTGAAGAGGTGAAAATTGAAACTGCTTGTGGAATTTTTTTGTTCCTTCTCCTCTCCCCCCAGTTGCTTCTTTTCACTTTTTTTTCTGGCATAATTTACAATTATTTTATTATTATAATTGATCTTTGTTTAGTAATATCTAATCTCCCCTTTCTAAGGGGTCAAGAACAAGGAAGGGAACTTCTCAAATCCCAACTGAACATGAGATCAGTAAGTGCGACCAAAAGTCAGCATTGCTGGCTCTTGGGAAAATTTTATGAGATGCCCTTTTTCAGTTTCTAATTTGTTCTTTACTGTTATATAATGGAAATTCTGGAAGCAAGTCTGAGAAATGAAACTCATCTGAGCTGCTTAGCAGTGCAGAAATTTCATTGTCAATCTATTAAACCTTAGCTTTGTCTCAGCTTCAGTGCAACTTGATCAAACGTGAGATGCTTCAGATGAAATGTTCAAGGAAGCAGTGTTTACTGATGAAACTTTGTTTAGTCGGAAATTTGCAAACCAGATTTAGTTATAGTCTTATATCTCTCACACACAGATTTTTTTCCTTATACACGTATTCACAGAGAGCTTGTGTTAAATAGATGTTATCAAGTATTTACTTAAAAAAAACAATAAGTTTTAAACTGTTTGACCAAAGAGCCTTTTCCTCCCATCTGATGCTGCCAAAAGGATTTATATAGGAGCTAAAATACATGTGGAAAGGGTCATGCCTGGAATTTTGCTGTAATTGTAATTTTTTGATGCTGAAAAACAGCTGCCAGTCAGTTTAAGGGGATCGCTTGAGAGCCACTCCGCACTGACCAGTAAAATGATTGAATCACTGAAACAGTAACTCGCTGGAAAATTGTTTCTGCATGTAGCTCTTCCGCCCTGTCTTTGGCACAGCCACCCCTGTAATTAAGGTGCAAGCTGAGCTCTGAACCTGATGAACTAAGCTAAAGTGGACCAGAACAACTCTCCCCCCAGCTCTGCAGAGACCTAGTTCTTCAACTCTGCCTGCATCACCAAGATGCCCACCTCCGAAGCAGAATTTCATACTCTTTTTGACATTTCTGCTTCAGCTTCTGATGTAAGGTTAGAAGTGAATATTAGGCCTAAAGAATAACACGGTTATTTTTCACCATCCAGCCCTGCAATCTCTATGTAAAGTCTTGATGAAGCCTCTGGGAATGTTGTGCAGATGAAGAAGTCTAATGTCTTCTAATACTTATCTTACTCTATGTGTTACAACATTTCCAAGTTATTGCTGTCAGTTCACCACGTGGAAGGTTCACCATGTGATCCTCCAGGTCAGCAGGATCTGAAGCCACCATTCCACTGATGATCACTAGAGCACTGCCCGTGAAGAGAATCTTATTGTGCTTATGGAGGCCAGGGTTCAAGTACGGCTGTGTTGACAGGCAGTGAAAGAAAGCACGTCTCACTAGGAAAAAAAATGAGACCTGCAAGCCCGGAACCTTAATCAGGTGATTAATTAGCAACAGAGTCCTTTTTATTACGTGCCTAGAAGAGTACTAAATCTTGGGTGGGTAATGGGAAAGTCTGCAGTGTTTTATGTTCCTGGTGGTCACTTCTACATGCTCCTGTGAAAATCCCCAAGATAGCTGGTTGAGAAACCTGAGATGGAAAGCAATTAGGACTTAACTTCCAAGTGAGCTGCTGGGCCTCAGGCAGAAAACCATGAGAAGACAAATGATAAATGACCAAGTATTCTATCTTGATAGGAAGACAAGCCAGGCATTTTTGAGAACATGTTTTTCAAAGAGCTAAGCCCTGACACAGCTGAGTGGTTTAAACTGTAGAGCTAGCACAGAAAAGCAGAGTGGGACAGTTTACTGAGTGCTGGCTTTCTTGAAGGTTTCCTGGAGCTTTTTGCCTGTGGTATTTGTGCAGCAGATGGGTCACCAGGTCAATTGTATTGGAGGCGTATTAAAAAATGATTGGACAATTTAATGGTTGCTAATATCATGGCAGTTATGTCCCTGAGATAAGGGTAACCAGATACCTGGCTCTGGGGCTTGAACACTTGGACAGTTTCACTTGAAAGATGGAGTGGTCTCTGGAGAATTCCAATATGTTGTGATTGCTGAGTGTTTCCATTTGTGACAGCACTGCTGGTCCCGCGCAGGGACGCAGAGCAGCCGACGAGCCAGCACTGCCTCAGTAGTACCGTGTGTGTCTCTGGGCTCACAAGGAAGCCTGGCACGGCGGCCTTGGCTGCCTGCCAGCAGCACAATGCTGGCTCTGGCAGCAGTGGCTCTGGGAGCTCAGTGGGGCTAGGACAGGATTTGCCCCTGCAGATAAATGCTGTGCTATTGTGAGGGGTGTGCCTGTGTGGGACACAGCACGTGCGACCTCCTGAAATGAGGAGGTCACTGGGGACAGGGGGGGTTTGCACACTGGCAACTCTTGAAGTCAGATACTGTAAAACTCTAGGTGCCTTGAATTTGCATCATAGGGTACCTCATTAGTAGGTAGGCCTACTAGAGGAAGCCATGAACTTGCCAGAATTGAGGACTAAAGAGGTACAGAATAGTCAAAAATAGCTGATTCTGGTATTTTGCCTTCTAGGTCTGGAGTTAATCTACCACCAGCCAGCACTTTGTGATTCAACTAGATTTAATCCTTTCTGTGATTTGGATTCAGTGAGCACACAGGAGAAGAGTCTATGTCCAGATTAACCCAAAAGCCAAGTCCAGCTGTGTCTATTCTTGGTCTCAGCCTGGACCACGCAGTCCTCAAATACCTGTCTATGTTTCTGTGTCCTCTAAAACCACTTGTATGCAGCCAGTAAATAACTAGCAAGCTGTGTCGATGCACTTCTGCACTCTGAAAAAAAATGAGATACCAGGCACATTTCAGAAAATACAATTGCCAGAGATGTACTTATGATCCTAAAGTGCAAGAATCCCCTATATGCACATCATCTCCCCAACAGACATGTCACACTAACTTACAACATCCTCCTTATGTAATTCCCTTCACATATTGTTACACAGACTAAATATGCTTAGCACAACACAACAGCCTTTTGCATTCAAGCCTGTGCGTTCTTAGCTCATGAGTTTTACCATAAGTCCCATGAACATTATGTGAACTTCCAGCTCCTGGATACATGGGAACAATAAAAATTTCAACACAGTTTTTAGGTTTTATGGTTGCAGAAAAAAACCACACATAAATATGATCTAAAAAGCCCCCAAACCAGAAGGCAAATAAAAATAATCCCAGAAACATTACTGTTATGCTGATAAATCCAGTGATTTTTAAGCTGCCTTCTTCAGGGATCTCTTGTAAGGTTTGGGGAGGGCATGGTTGGCCACACTTGTGAGAAACACATACTTCTCCATGTTCAGGTCTCATAGAGCTCTTTCCTTCTAAATCTCACACAGGTGCTTCATAGCACTCACAGGCGCTCACTGCCTTGAGATGTGCTGTAGTCTGGGGTGAAACTCAGTCTGTTTAGATTCAGCCTGCCCAAGACTCAGCTCCAGTCGTTACAGAGATCAGGGTGAGAATTGGAGGCACTAAGGAGGATGAGAAATGAAGGCACTAGGGACCTTCTAAGGTCACTTCCAGTGTCTGCTGCTTCTTTGGCTTAATGAGGTATGTCAAATGCCAGAGCAAACAGGCTGTCCCCCTTCCCACTAAGCTGCCGAAACAGTGTGTCCTGCCTTGCTCACCTGAGATGGTTTCCAGAGCTCAGCCTTGCTGCATTGCACCCTGTTCCACTGCATGTGGGGCTTTCAGCTGAGCTTGTAAGCAAAAGTCATACTCGGTGAGGAGGTAGATGTGGCAGATCTTCCTCATGACAGCTCAGAGAAGAGCTCTGGTCTGCTGACAGCAGTCCAAGCCATGGTGGTCCTGCTCCGCCCTGGGCTGTGCAGCTTGTAGCATGTGCAGGTGCCTTGTGTGCCTTCCCGGAGCACAGCCCACCCCAGCCTCTGTGTCTGGCTGCTTTTGTGCCAAGGCATGCCCTTGGTTTGGAGTTAGGTTTGTTTCCCACGCTGGGCTGATGTCTCTTGGCATGCCTAGGGGCGAGGAGTGGGGCCTAGCAGGCCTGCACCATAGACACTGCTGGTGTCATCTCTGTTCCCACCAGACTGTGATGTCAGGGGGTTAATAGAGCCCTGACTCCACTGGTCTCCCAGACATGCCTAGGTGTGGACAAGGAGATAGTGTTTCTGAAATGAAGTCTCTGCTCTCCTGAGGTTACCTTCCTTTTGAGTGCTGAGGGAGAAAACACAGCCTATGTTATTTGCTTTATTCTAAATGGCTGTAGCCAGGTCAGTTGAATCCTTGCCTCTGCCAGCTTTGGCCATGACCAATTTCAAGGGGCAGTAGTCCCCTGAGCAGAGAGGCGTGTGTGAACAGCAGCCTCGGCATGATTTCCTTGCTTTGTGTGTCTATCTGGAAGATTGCTCTCTATCCTGTTATCCTGGGCAGTGCAGCAGAGTGAGAGGGGAGCAGAGACAGCGTGCAACTGGCCTGAGAAGTACTTCACATTTTTGTGGCTGCGTGACCCTCTCCCGCTCTCACTCAGGCCTGCGGCAGCTGGAGAGACTAGCTGTGGTGTTCTGCTGCATCTATTCATCTGTGAATGAGAACTCTCTTCTGAAGAGGGATTTCTCTAAATCCAAAAGGACACCTGGTTTGTTTTCTAAGCTCATGGATGTTTTGCAAGAGTTACGAGTGATGGCAGAGACATACTTTGCAGACAAGTCTTCTGGGAGTCAGCTGGGGGTTTTGGTTGAGTAAGAGTTGGCACTAAAGTTCTGGGTCTGACCCAGAGCAAGTATGCGTCTGTGGGTGAGGCTGACCCCAACTGAGATCTGCCCTTCATGACTGATACACATGGGATCAAGTGCAAAAAACAAAGAGAACTGCCCACTCGGACCTCGTGTGGGCTGGAGCAACTGTGCCTTGGGAGATTTTTCATACTGGCTCTAGCAAAAACTTGCTGAGGGTGGAAAGGGAACTGAGACTGAGGTTCACGGGAGATGCACTCTGTCTGAAACCATCTCCCTTCTTCTCTCTTCTTGACCTCCACTGCAGCTACAGTCTTTGCACACTTTTGAATGTCAAAACTCTTCTTTTTTAAACATCCTGTCAGTGCCAGTGGAGAAAAACTAAGCATTATATAGGGAGCAGGGCACAGGACTGGCACTAGATCTAGGCTGGAAAGTATTTTCTTGTTTTGTGAGGATTTTCAAAGCACTGGAAAAACTTTTTTTTGTTCTGACAGAGGCTGGAAAGTCAAAATCTGAAACATATTGGTGAACTGAAAATCTGGAAAAGAGCAATGAGGTTAGGGGTCAAGTGCAGCACTTTGTTTAGATAATTTTCAAATGTTTTGGTTTAGTTCTGAATATTTCTAAATGGATTCTAGCCACTATAATTATCTTAAATTTGGAAAATAAAAGATACTTTGAAAAGTAGAAGTTTGAGCAATTTGGAGGAAGAAGAGACTTCAAACTGGAAACTTTACAAAAAAGACCTTTTTCCCAGGGGGAAAAACAGTTAGAGTGGAATGGCATTGCATTATGAAACCCCCCAAAAAACCCGATCTTCCCTACCCAACAGCTGTCTCTGGAAAGGGATGGTGTTCAGCCCTATGCTTCCAAGGGTTCATCTCGAGGCAATGTAGCTTGTGTCAGATCTCCCTTTTACTGCCCCAGTCTGTCCCTAGGACTTCCTTTCCTGCTTGTGGAAGTGTTTGTGTTGTCTGATAAACACTGAGCGAAACCATATGTGAGCTGGGTTGCATTATGCGATAGGGAGGGGAGGATGGGTTACTATCTCTTCTTCAGCTTGTGAAAGTTTTCCTTTTTGGCCACATCTCAAGGGGGGATATTGAATTACATGGCATTTCGTTTCTGATTGACATTGGATGCTTGAAATTTTACTGCCAATGCAGGCACAGGTTTTATTCTGCTGAAGGAATTCTTATATTCCCTGAAATTTCTACATCAACATGAGCCTGCCAGTGCCAATTCTTGCTTTACAAGCAACTACTAGATCCTAAGGCTGAATTTACAGTCTTATTTCCTTGTAAATGTCAGATGTAATTTTGGGAGAATGTTCAGATATATCCGATACTGATCAACTTGCCATTTTCATTACCATGCAGTCAAATCAGATGCAGCTGAGATCCTTACCCATACCCTTGAGGAAACCTATTGACAGGGTATGGAGGCAAGCTTTGGATATAATAGACATGAAAAAGTATAAATCCTATATTAAAGTTTTATAAGTTTCATTACACAGTGATATTTCAATTACTCCATGGGAGACTTGGATGAACCTACAGGAAAAAGGCAGCTGTGGATTGGCAGCTTTTTGCTCTGCTTTAGTTCAGGATATTTCCATTTGATTAGAAATAGGAAATCCCTTCAGCTGAAGGGGCAACACTGGACCAATTTGCATTGAAAATTAAGAACTTGAGGAACTTTGCAATGGTCCCCAATTCCAGTTAATTTCAGCAAGTTTTGAGGCTCTTTATCACCTTTCTGGTCACTCCCACAGAGCAAAGAGTTAGCTCTTGCCAGCCAGGGAAATAACTGTAATCTCGTGTTACCTGCCAAAACTCCTTATGCAGAGTCTAATGCCTCCAGAGGGGATCCCAACTAGAATTCATTACTGAGAGATGAGGGCAGACTTTTTAGCCTGTTGTGATAGGACAAGGAGTAATGCTTTTAAATTAAAAAAGGGTAGTTTTAGATATAAGAGAGAAGCTTTGTTACAATGAGGGTGCTGGAACATTGGCACAGGTTGCCCAGAGAATGCCCCATCCCTGGAAACATGCAAAGTCAGGTTGAACAGGGCTTTCAGCGACCTGATCTAGCTGAAGACATCCCTGCCCATTGCAGGGAAGTTGGGCTGGATAAGCTTTAAAGGTCCCTTCCCACCCAAACCATTCATGATTCTATAAAAAGGGTGAGCCTTAAAACCTGTGAGCCTCTTCCTGTGTGTGCTTCCTCCAAAGCAGGTACACCTTGAAAGAGTGGAGATACTCTTTTTTTTTTTGTCGAAAATGCATGTGCAAAATCCAGTAGTGCTTGATTAAAGAAGTCTGCAGGTTAAACATGCCCTGAATCAAGACCAGATTAGCAGTTAGCACCAGGAAAGGATTGGTGTCTTGTGGGGAAGGCTGTTTGACCAAATCCTGCTGATACTCACATCAAAATGGAATAATTTTGGTGACTTCAGAGGAGCCTGGATCAAATGATGATATAGCCTTGTATGTTTCTGAAAATTAGTTTGTATTTTCAAATATAATGAATAGTAAATATCACTTACTAAAGTACTCCACAGGTTCTTGGCAGGTTGCAAGCAACAGCCAAATTCAATGTTCTTCCTACCATTGAAGCACAATTATTCCCGAGGAAACTAAAGTACCAAGGGAGTGATATGCCTTACTGAAGGCAGCTGTGAAAGGCAGAGCAAGGCTCTGGAACTGGGAGTGCTAGCCCCTCGTTTTGTGTTCATAATGCTCTTTCTCCTGCACTTCACAAGAAATGCACATTTCAAAATGTGGAAGGACCCTATAGGGTCTGTGGTTCTCTAAACCTCTTTCTGGACCAGAGTTGCACTCTTAAGTACAACAGAAAGCAAGCTGGAACCTCATAAGAAATGCAAGGTCTCACACGCCCCGTGCATTCACTTCCGAGAGAGCTCAGCAGATCAATTAAACAGACATACAGTGCCATTGCCTAGAGTAGCAAGAAGCTGGTTTACTTTCCCAGCCTTTGGTTCAAAGCACTTGACCTTTATCCTCATATCTTCTGCCGTTTAGGAAGGGCCATATTAAAGGCTCATTCCTCTCAGTTGTAGGAGTCACGCTCACAGCTATTCAGTCTCTAATTGTGTGAAGCTGTCCCCAGAAATGCAGCCTCAGAAACGCTTTTTACTGAAGGGAACAATAAGGCTTAATATAGTGCCTGGAGTGATATTATAGAGCTAGAGGCAGATCGGAGATTAGTACATTGTTTGTGCTGTAAAGGATTTCTTGCTAGGACATTAATAGAAAAGGCTTTACCTAATCATATTGTTTGCAGGCTTGTTTTGTTTTGCTGAAGTGATATGCAAGTCCCTGACTGTCAAAAGGGAGCAAAGTTCAGCTTCCAATTTTCCATGAACTAAAAAATGATCCTTGCAAAGTGTTGAGCTTGGCTTAAAACAAATTTTACAAGTGGAGACATATCTGTTTCTTGCAGCTAATTTCTGACCCTTTAGGTAAACCTGCAAGTTACGTTTATGCACAGGGGTAAGAAGTCCCCATGAAGCGGAGAGAGAATGCTGGATGAGGTTCACACATAAATCCTGAGATTTCACAAGCTGGACTTTTAAAAAATCCACCCAATTTCACAATACCCACAGTCAGAATGCGAGGGATGGTGACCCTTTGGATTGGAAAGGATTTTTTTCAGGGTTGTCTCTGTTGACTCTTAGTTTGGGTATTTCCCTTCCCTTCCACATGCGACCCTCCTTTTCAGGGTCATGTGTGTATTGTATGTGTTGTATATTGGGAAATCTAGTTTTTCAGGGCACACCACTCTCCCCTGCCGCTTTTTCTGCAGCTCTTACAAGGAGCAGGACAGCTTTCTCTGTAGCCCTTCTTTCCCACCTCTTTCCATACAGTCTCAGAGGCCTGTTGAAAGCAGTTCTTTATTCCCCCATCTGCTATTAATTGCCTCTCTCTCATGCTCTCTAACTCCCTCACTGCCCCTCGCACACCCCCGCTTCAGGGACTAACTTTGAGAGGAACTTGTGCTCCACTAAAGGCATCTATCGCCGGCTAAATCCTTCTAAAACATTGCCACTCTAGCCGAATGCAATTTGCTCTTTCCATGCCAAGGTTTGCTTCAGGAAATCCCCCAGATGAATTAAGAATATTGTTTTCCATTTGTTGGGACCTCTGCCCAGTGCTGCTTGCAGTGCACAAGCTGTGTTTGGTGCTAGCTGGGTCAAGATAGCTCAGGAAAATCTCATGGCTGGGTATTGGCGCTTCTGAGCCTGTTGGCTCACACACACACGCGCACACACTCACACACTCAGCCTCTCTCTCCTTTAAACAGGAAACTCAACTCAGCATGTGGTGAGTTACCAAATATCAGCAAAGACTTTCTTGCATTTTCTTAAATTCTGTTAAAAAAGAAATTTGAGAAGGAGGGAAAAAAATTCTGTGTTAAAATAAACTCTTAGGTGTAAATAGGTCAGCACAATCAAAAAATTTGGATGTTTAATGGAGAGATTCTGGCCAGGATTCATTAGCCGGTGATTCAGTCGTAAGAAGTGAAGCTTTGTGGTGCCTGTAAGTTTTTAAGAAGCTTGGAATAAGTTAAAAACACAGCAGATATTTGTGTGGGCATGGGATGCAGGCCTGTGAGGAAAGCGGGCACAACTCTGCTCAAATGCATTGGAGCTGTGCAAGAGGTTTGGTTTTGGCCATAGAAATAACACAGCTATAGGTTAAACAAGGCCTGATTCATTGCATTTAAGTCCAGAGGGATTCGTGTGGTTGTCTGGATGGACTCTTTGTATAGCATACATCTTGCATACCCTGTGATTCATCTCTGAGGTCTGAGTTGTGGCAGAGTCAAAGTTCATTTTTTTTAAAAGAGAGATATCATATGTTGATTCAAAGTCTTCAAGAGACAGAAGACCTGCAAGTCCTTGGGTTAGGCTAGCCAAGGGTTAATTACCTTTATCTGCCTGAGCATACATCATCCTGCTCACTGCTCTTCATGATTGGCCTCTGCCCCCATGGCACGAAGTGGGTTTGGTGTGCCTGTCTCTCCTCAGCCTCACTTGCTGTACTGCCAGCTGTGCTATTGCAAAGTGAATGCTGCTTTTGTATCTGAGGTGATCAAAACAGAATGAAAGCTTTGGACAGCCACAGTGCTTCCTGCTCACTCAGTGTCCAGCCAGAGATGATGGGAAACTGAGCCTGATACCCCCTGCTGGGGAAGGACCACAAAACTGGAGCATACTTACACAGTCTCCTCTCCTAAAATTCACAGGGGAATTTTAGGAGAGGAGACTCCTAAATTTGCACAGGGAACATTTCATACATACAGCCATTTGCATTTCATCCTTTGATTTTTAAGGAAAAACTGCTAGAAAGAAGTTTGACATAAAATGACAGCCATTTATTATTCAACTTGAGAGGGTCTTGTGATTGAATTTTACTTCATCTTGGCTGAGGCAGACGCTTACGTGGCTAGCCAGAGTTCTGCACAGCAAAAAAGAGCTGAATGTTGTCATCAAAGTTTGGCCCACTGATCTTACCAAAGAGAAGGTATTTCCTGAATGGGGAGCAGCAAGGGCCGTGTAGTTCATACAAACTCCCGGCAAGAATATATGATGTTGCTGTTTGCAGAAAATCATTGCCAGATGGCACAGTGATGGTGGGTGTATGCAAACCCACAGGGTGCAGTAGGATGGATGAATAACATCTCTCTGTGGTACATTGCAAAGTCAAGGTGATGGCAAGCAAAGATCTCGCTTCACACTCGTTGGTCATGCTCCATTCCGCCTTTGTGCTGGGCATGGGCTCTGTGCAACGGGGAACGTGCCGTGGGAATAGCCGTGCCCCCCAGGGCTCGAAGCCTCAGCCTTGAGCCTAGCAAAGGAGAGCAATGGCAAGGACAATTAAATCTTGGTTGGCCTTCTGCTGTGCTCAGCATGGAGGAGGTTTCTCTGGGTTCGTTAACACAGCTCTGATTCATAACCTTGAGTGGAAGGAGGCCAACAAGCGCAGCGTGCTATTCCTCTGAGCGAGCTGCTCCAGCTAAGTGGAAGCAAAAATTGCAGCACGCTCTCCCCCGAACAACTTGAGAGGTGCTCTGAGAGTTTCATTAAAATGTCATGCCATTTTAAGATCTTTTGTGGTGAAGAGTGGGTCACTCACATTGCCAGGGAAGTTAGTATGTTGCTATGGTGTTTTACCAAATCCTGGTTTCTGTTGCCTGGGTGGAAAACAGCCTGTGTATTCTGTGAAAAATTCATGTAAAAAACCCACCAGCTTTTGTGGATGACATGGGACAAAATAATTTTTTTCAAATTTGTTCTTCAAAAGAGCCCTAAAGCTGAGTTGTGTCCTGTGGAACAGGTGCTGGTCTGGGAACTTGGGATCACATCCTTTTCCCAGCCCAGCAGAACAGGCTCTTGAACTCAGGGTAGTGGTAGGAAAACAACAGTGTATTTCTCAAAGGCAGATTCTTTTTCTGACCATGACTTTTCCAAGATCAAGGTCATTATCTTTGTAGATTTGTTAATTTCTCATAACGGGTTGACTAAAAACTTAAGCAAATTCGTTTGTGTATGAACTACCTCCTGTGCATGTCCGTGAAGGAATTTGCACCTTACATCTGGTGAGTTGTGTGACTTTTTTGATGGGGTTGTTAGAGCTACTCTTCTTCAGAAGGCAGAACCCACAAGAAACTGTGAGCACGGCTGCCCATAATGTGCTATTGTAGGGATGCTCACAAAACAGACCTATTTGTGAAACTTTACTCATAAAATGCAGGATTCACAGAAAGGCTTAAAGGATCTTTTAGGACTGAGAAGCATTGATCTCTGAACTGGAGGAGGCACACAGCCTAATTCACTGAGAAAGCTGCTGATTAAATGATTAAAAGAGATTTTGTTTCCTGGCTTTTATACTTGTGCTGAAGCTATTTTTCTAGTCATAGATGAGTCTCAGCCAGCTCCCAGAGATGCAGAAAATCAGAATTTTCTCTTCTTCCTCTTCCTCTTCCTCTTCCTCTTCCTCTTCTTCTTCTTCTTCTTCTTCTTCTTCTTCTTCTTCTTCCTCTTCCTCTTCTTCCTCTTCTTCTTCTTCTAAACATCAGTTTTGTACAACAATTGAATTCCATTGGTCTGAGAGGGATTTGGGGAAATCTTTTAATATTCCATATGGCTTTAGGATTCAAAGAATTTCCATGTAATGAAGTATTGTCTTCTGGACTTTTCCCTTTCTGCTTTATACTTAGCAGGTGGTATTCTAACACTAGCAGCTTGGGGCAGTTTAAATTTCATATTAGAACTGTACTATCTGAACTGAAATCCCAAGGGGAATTTTTATCCCTTTTCTTTTCAGCATGTGTCAATGGAAACAGTCCTCTGAAGGTCAAGAGCAAGTGCTGTCCCTAAATACAAAATTCCTTTGGTTATCACAAAAGCAGTGTTCACCGCAGGAAGAGACTGGACTTCTGAGAAGGGTGCAAGTTTTGATTTCATAAAGTTTATTTTGCAGAAGGGACGTGGACAGAGTCTTGGAGGCTGGTAAGAATCAGTGAGATATTATCGGCTCACAGCGAGGTTTTATGTTCCAAGGCTCCTGGCATGTAACCTGGGTCCTTCGTTTCCATGCTACCGATTCTGATATTACGTTAAATAAAAACAAGAGTAAAGAAGACTTTTTATAACCATGTTTTCCATTGCAGACATAAAGCAGATCATGCAGTTTGGTATAAAAGGGACAAGCATAGCTTATAAAATTTATTTGAGAAAGACCTGACTGCAAGGAAACTTATCTCAGCACTCTCATCAGTAATATTACACTAGCGTAACAGCACCTCTTTTTCATTATTGGGAACACAAAAAGGCAGTTGGCTTGATTGCACATGGAATGGCCACCTCATAAATGTGCTGTAATCCTTGTCATGAGAAGTTTTTAAAGGTTCTTGGTGGGAGCTGGTCACAGTTTTCTTTCCCACTTTTTTTAACCAAAAAGTTATAATGAAAATATTAGGGTACTGGTGTTATTTTCTTCAAAATTTTATAGTTTTTGATTTTTTAGAATTCTTCAGTTAACATTATCTAGAAATAATATCGTTTGAACTATTTTTTCCTTTCCTTTCCTGCTTTCTATCCCAATTTTCCTCCTCCATCCTCTTCTGCTCTTTTTTTTTTCATGGCTGTAAAACCCCAAATAGTGGTGGAAAAGACCTCTAAGAACTATAAAGGGAGAAAGACCAGTTACAGGAGAGAAGCCAGGGTCCAGATCCCTGCTCTGCTACACACCTTCCAAGAGAACATTACTGAATGATTCTCTGGCTTAGATTTTAAGCACCAATTTGAGCGTGCATTTAAACCCAGACTTACCCAATATCCCAATTGTCTGGGAATAGGTTTAAAAGAGCTCCTGAGTAAAGCTGGGAAGAAGCTCAGGTCAGCCTTTAGAGGAGACACAGTGTGTTGGCCAAGGTTCTCACCACTTGCCAGACACCTTTCAGGCTTCCTATGGCCGCCACACGGCCCTGATGGGGCTGATGCTCCCTGCCAGGTCACAGCTGGTGCTGCCTCAGGCAGCTGACTGACAGATGTGTGGCTGTACCCTTTGGGTTCCTGGTGTTTTCTCTCCATCAGACCTGGGCCTCGCTGTCCTGGTGTGTGAATAGGGACATAAGATTTCCTTGACTCAAAGCACTATTTTGAAGAAACAGTAAGTAAAGCCTGGGATGCAGTGAGGTACTACGCTGAGAAGGGCCACGAAGCAGCCATGGCAGCTCCCTGTTGTCAAGGTGGGGAAAATGCTGTGCTGCCATTACCTAGAGGCCCATGGGGAGCTGAGATGGTTCTTTTCAGGTTTCTGGGAGGTCCTGCAGGCTGGCTTTATCAGATCCTCATGTTCCTTTATGAAATACAGATGCTGACGCTTGGAACATTTGTCTCCACCAGTCACTGACACACAGGTGCCGTATGTCCTGAACCAAACAACTGCACTGCAGCAAGCAGAGATGGAGGTGGGTCTTGCAGGGCACGTTTAGCCAGACAGGAGCCAGGAGACAATGGGAGGTAGCCCCTACTTCCTTTCCTCACATGCCTGTGATGAAGTGCGAAAATATGTTTGGAATTTCTTCCCGAGCCAAGGCCTCTGTGTTTGTCAACAGCTTTGTTTTGTTGATGGGGCAAAACATGGAATGGAATATCTTCAAAATTAGCAACTGAGCTACAGGGATAGAGCATGATGCAGTGTCTGAGGAAGGCCAGAGCAGGTGGGGCTTAGAAACCCAACTCAAGTAGTTCTGCCAGATGCTGAGAAGACAGCTGAATGCAAGTGAATTATTCTGTTTAGATTTTCCACAGCATGAAATTCCCGTAGTGTCAATCTTCATCTATCTGCTTGTTAGAGCCACTTGCAGAACGCCATAGGGAAGAAACTGCTCGTCGCTTTTTCTTTGGTGGGGTGAAGCCCGGTGGTGCAGCAGCAGAGGAAGCCTCATCTTGTGCTGAACAGTGCACTGAGTGCAGGGGTAAGCAGATTCCAATTTGTATGCCTCTCAGTGGGCTTTCTTCTCACAACTCTTAAAATTCCAATTAAACATTACTGTAAGTATTGAAATCAGTTTCAGAAAGTTAATCCATTGTTTGAAAAATCATCGAGACTGTCAACTTGATGTTGTGTGTAGTTATTCAAGTTCTAAAGCTCTGAAAAACAGACCTCACAAGAGAATTGGCAGCTGACCCTTAACTTCAAATGTCATTGCTTTTATACTGCAATATGAATTATTTTCTGTTTTACAAGCTTATGTCATTCACCCTGCCATGGACTGGATTTTTCATATATATTCGTGACAAATTGTACTCGTTCTGCAAAATCCCAGGACTCGAGTGTTTTCTAGGTCTCAACAGCTGTCATCTTTTTCCCAAGGTGCTTGAGAAATGTTCTCTGGAGTTGCTGTGAATCACAGGTGTTTGTTCTGAAGGATAGGGTTGGTGGTCCAGGGCCATGTGTAAGGGCACCTTGATGAAATTCTACGTGGGGGTCAGTTTCAGTGATGCTCAGTGTTAGAAGGAAGCGTTTTCCTTACTGTTGCCCATCAGCAGAAAAATGTGAATTGATTTTTGAGGCCTCGGTCCCTGCTGTAGAGAAAGGCAACAGGAGGTGGAAAAAGGTTTTGTTGTCTTTCCTGGTAGTTCATTTTGCAGTCTCCAAGATCCATCTGCTTACAGGGAGTGGGGGACATTCAGAAAGAACATCTGTGAGTATCCCATGTCGTTACACTTCCAAAGCCAATGGCAAAGACCTTTGCGAGATCCAGGGTTTTCAAACATGAGCCTTTTCTGCAAGTGTTTAGACAGATGGTTTGCTACTGTATGGAGCATCTTCAGGGAATTCACTCCTATTCTCAATGTTGCAATTACTGTAGGCTCAGGGCTGGCTGTCTCCCGCTGAGTTTCTGAACAGTGTTTGTTTTTGCTTGATGAAATTCTGTCTTAGATTTTTTAGTGATTATGCTATATTGTGTTCTGCCAGGCTTTGAAATGAGATCAAATTGCTTTTCCCTCAACATTCACTTACAAAACATATGTCGGCCAAATCTTGAAGTTCCTACTTGTGTACCGGTCACCCACCGAAAGTCAATGGGACCTTTGACTGAGTAAGCACTGTGTGAAAACCAAGTGTGAAGGTGGGGGGCATTTCTTGGCTGCAGAATAATAGCTTGCAGCAGCAAATATTTTATTTTCTCTGAAAGAGGTAAATGAGTACACTGATGTTGCCTTTGATGAGGTATTTTTAAGACAAGGCTTGCCCAGCCCCCGGTAGAATTGGGCACTAGAGCTGAACGCTGTTCTCCGGTTTGGCAAAATCAAACCAGTCAGTCTAAACCAAGCTAAAACCCAGATTCCGTGATATCTCCAGTGATTTGTAGAATTTGCTCACCAAAACCAGCAACTTCTGTTGCTTTTGCTGACAATCTAGCTGTGAAATTGGTGAGAGAATCCATTTCGCTGAGAAGTTGTGGAAATCTGACCTGAGAGGGATCAAGAATGCGTGTTTGGGCAAAAGTCTTTAAGCTGGAAGGATGCAATACACAGTACTTTGTGCGCAGTTAACTGGTGTTTTAACATTAAGCTCTTGTAAGAGAAACACCCACTAATCTCTAATAGACACAGTCCCGATCACATCCCAACATTTTCACTTGCCATTGAGTACAAAGCTGAATGTGAACTTTGAAATTCTGACCCTTTGTGAAGGTGTTTGCAGTGCTGTCCCTTGAATTTCACAATCAGAGAACACTTAAAGAGCTGCCACAGAACCAGGTTTCTATCAGAACCAGTTCTCTTTTCCATAACCAGGCAGACTTGACCACACAGTAAGAATGAAACTCATGGCTGAAAAAATAAATAGCACATGACTATTTAGATCCTTGAAAAACAAACTCGGTGGTCTTTGCCCTGGTCTGTTGAGGAGGAAGAATAGGACATTTTCTTTCCTACTCCAAATATTTAGTAGATCTCTACACACTGCAGTCGCTGTCCTACTGTCTATATTAATTGAAACAAACAGGGCGGATTTTGTGTTCATGTACCACATATGACTGCTGTGATGCCAGTGAAGTTCACATCAGTATCAATCTGATGTGTTAATGGACTTAAGTCTAGATGCTATAAACACTTAGAAGATGTTGGAGTCTTTAAAATTGAAATACCTGCTATTACAGTGATTTAATAATTGTAGAAGGCAAGTTTATTTGTGCAAAATTTTTTAGATTTTTCAGTTGAGCCTAGGGAAATGAGCCCTGATTTCTTTCAGAAAAGAGGATTTTGTGTATGCCTGTGTGTGTCCCTGACACCTTTTGAATTCATTGGCTGACTTCCACCAGATTTGTTAGAGAAGCATAGATGTCTAAGATAAGTAAGCCTCTGAAAGCAGATGGCTAGGTGAAAGAAAATTTTGTTGGGAGGACCTGACAGCAGGGAAAAGAGCAGAACCAGAGTGCACTTTATTAGAAATGAGAGAATCCATATGGGGGAAAAACCCTTACAGATGTCTCAGTTGCAAAAAAAGTTTAGATAACAAAGTCGCTCATCTGCGAGACACAAATCTAAAGGAAGCTGATTTCATTGATCCTGGTGCTTTTGTTTCTGCAGCACACCTAGTCTTGCATTCAAGTATTGGGATAAGAATAAGAAAACACCCTTTTCTGGAGAAAAACGAAACAACTTAAACATATTAGTGAGTATGGATCCTTTTAAAAAGAGCAGTGTTCTCTATTAACAGAGAACTGAAACAAGCTCTGAATAACTGGGATCCAATAATGGTGTACTGGGGGATACTGGGTAAGTATCTTCTGTTCTTCCATTCTTGGGGCCATTACCTGTTTTAGAATTGGGGTTAATGATACTTAAGTGGCTTGGAATGTGTTTCGACCACTGCAAAGAAATGATCCCTGAAATATGTGTAATTAAAAGCTCCATGTACTTTAAACTCTAGTTTCTTACTACTGTGGCATTAGGCTGTAAGATCTTCGAGTAACACTTTTTAAAATACATACAAGAGTGGTCACTTTAATTGATGCTAAAACCTGAGTACTCCCAAAAAGAGTGAGCTTCTCATAATGCTCCCCTTTGTATTAATTTATGAACCATAAACTCAAAAGATACCGTACATACCACGCAAGGCACAGGGAACATTTCGGTCTAGCTGTTAAGCAAGTGAAGTTTGGATATGTTGCTGATCTCTATGATCCTGTACAGTGGATGAATGTGGCTGTATGGTCTTAAAAACAGGAGGGGTTTTGAGCTCCGCTACGCTTCTGCTAACTGGGTACATATTGGTAAAAGGCGTATGAGATATTTCTGTCAGATGTTAAAATATAGGGAGGCTTGAGGCTCTATGTTTTATGTTTCTCCAAATCAGTCTAATAATTTCTTTTGTTTGAATAAAAAGTTTGAGGAAAATTTTTTCCAGAGCTAATATTTCTGGAAGCTTTTAAGGAACACATAAAGCTTTGATGACGTCATTAAAAACATTAAAGATGTGTTTGAGTAAGGGTTTCTGGAAAGGTTTAAACCATGCAATGCTCTGTTCAGCTGCAGAGCAAGAGTTGCTGGATGGCTCTGTTGATTCTCCATGTCACTTGAATGGGAAGAGTTTTATACCGTGGCCAGAACCCAAACCTAATTTTCTCTGGACCTAAAGCTCAGACGTTCATTGGCATAGGAGGGTTAGGTCTGAATATCCTTTGAAAGATGTACCGTGGCTTTGTCCCAGCTCTGCCGAGGAGGCAACAATAGCTTGAGGTATAAAACATGCCATTTTCTGGGTAAGAAAATTTACCTTTTTTTGGTATAAGAAAATCATTCTAACTTGTTCTTTAAACAAATTAATCAAATACTGGCCAGATTCCCCCCACATTCACATGGTTACATTAAGGTCAACTGGGGCCCAATTAACTCGTGTTTGCTTCCCAGGGTCATCTGATCTTGGCAATTTTCATCATTCCAATAAAATTGGGTTTGATTTCTGGTGCAAGGAGAACAGCTGTGATTCCAGGTCTTCAGCTTTGTCTAATTCCAAGGAGCAGTGTGCAAACAAACTAATCATCTGAGATCTTAACAATGAGCATGGGGAAGTGTGAGTTATGCGCATCAGTAACTTGTGAAAGGGAACTAATTAGGAGCAGATGCTTAAATTTTCCTAATGTTTATATGAGGAGAACAAATTGCCCGCTGGCAGAAACAGTCATCTGTAAAAATGGTGTTCCAGCCTCATAACTTTAAATGTTCTTCTCGTATTCTTAATTTGCGTGTACAAAATAAATTGCAGCTAGAGACATTCAATCAGCAATGGGTCTGAGTGCTTAAGGTCTGGACCATGTCACCCAGCAGTTCTATGAGACCACTACAGGTTCTGCTGAGGATCTGGTGTCCGTGAACCAGTGTTTGTAAAACAATTTTATGTATTTCCTCAAAAGATAGCATGCACAGAGCATCTTACAAAATCAACAAAAGTAAGAAATGTCAGTCTTCTCTGATTCCCTAGTAAAGTAGTAAGAATTTTCTGGCAAATAAATGCTTCACTCTCCTTTTTTCGGTTCCACTAGACAGGAGAAAATAAACGAGTCATTAAAACATTTGTGTCATGCAAGGGAGTAATGTTCTCAAGGTATGAAAACACATCCCCTCCCCTTTGCAGAATCCAACCTCTTTTAAAAACAGTGAATACTAAACTGTTTAGGGATCCCTTTGTATAAGTCGTGTATGTTCCACACAGTGAAAGACCTGCCCATTCCCACAGATGTCAGCTGGGACATAAAAGCTTGTTTTGGCTGCACTCACCAAGTCCTCCTGCTGTGGGCTAGAACACTTCCCTGCCCCACCTGTGTGCTGCACTGATTGATTGAAAACCAGACCGCAGACCATAGCCTGCAGAAGCAATTACTTGTCTCTCAAAATCAGTCTACTGTAGCTTGAAACTGACTTTCCAGAAGGCCCAGGAGGAGCATTATGGAGCATTGGGGTAGTTATTGGGAAGGTTATCCTCTGGGGAAATCTTGACCCCACCACCCAAGCAACATGGAAGTGCCTGACTGCCAGCTGTTGCCTGCCAAAGACTAAACCAGTTGTCTTTAGCTCACTGGTATTACTGCAACGCTGCTGAACTTGCAAGGGAGCCATTGAGTCTGACTCGTATATCACAAGCCGCTCCATTTTGCAAAGTTACTCCTGGATGGAGTTAAATAAGGTGTGGTGGCAAAAAGCGTCTTCTCCAGGGTGGGCTTCAGCAATGATCTGAGTACTCCAAGACGTGGAGACATCCTCCAATTTAAAAAAAAAAAAGTATGGCTGCATTTCTAACTGGAATTTTTATGCCTTTGATTTGTCATCTATTGGGCCGTGTTACTGTTGTCTTTTCTAGATTAAAAGAATCTGCCAGTGGCTAATATATTTGAGGATATTCAGGCACCAAAACCAAATCACCGCTAAATGTTCTTTTTGAGAAGCTGAGTATGTGAACTTCTTTAGATGCCTTGCTACAGGAGAATATTTACTGATGACATGTTGGTGGCAGCAGCCTGCGGACTTCTTCTCTTGACATCTCTCACGACTTGTTTTCTCCAGCCCTTAAACCACTCCAGTGGTTCCTTTCTGTTTCCTTCCCAAATCCATCAACATTTTCTAAAAGACACTCAAATTTGTAGCAACGATCCAGCATGCAACTTTTGCAGGCATGGGGAAAATCATTTCTCTTCTGTCTCACATGTCCTCCAGCTGCACTTTGAGCCATGGCATTTGCTCTGTTTTGCCAGAGGAGCATGCTTGGAGCTTAGGCTGTGTTGTCTCTCAGACTGTGTAGTTCTTCAGGAAAGTCCTTGCTTTCCTCTTGCATTTTTTTACTGCTCTGCTTGCCTGCCTTCTTCCAATCTGTGGAACAAGTCTAAGATTTCCAGGGTCTCAGGACATGCCTGTCACTCAGTTTTCAAATAATTACATTTTCCCTAGACATCTTCGTTATCTCTATTCATTTCTGTTTTGTTTAAATGGTTCCACCTTAACAATTGATCCAGTTTTTCATGTCTTTATATTCAGATCATTAAGGAAAGTGCTTATTAATTCCAAGGCCAATATTAGTGGGGCAGCTACCCCCTGTCATACCCAGGCTGGTGTTTCTCTGACGTTAACAACTTTCTGAAAGAGGCAATTCTCCATTTCTCCTGCCATTTAAAATGTGCTTTTGTGGTGCTAAAGTACATGAGGATCCCCTTGTGCCAGACCTTCCTCTAAGAAGAAGGCTGGTCCCCAAGGAGCTTGCAATAAGATGTACAAGAGTTTGGAAAGCACTTGCCTGCATTACCCAGAGAGTTCAAGACCTTGGTTTCCTGGGCAGGCACCGCCATCTGCAACACTGAGGAGCTGACTCCTTCTATTTGTCTGACCTTTGGCTGCAGCTGTCAAAGAGTTACACTCGGCAGTCTGCATGACTCAGAGCATCCCCAAACAGCACCAGAAATGCTGCCAGCCCTGGTGGGGACTGTGGTGTTCTGGGAGCCTGCCCAGGAGCACTGAGGGGAGCCCGCAGAAGACAAGCAGGGTGCTGCTCTCCTGTGGCTCACGGTGCTGCTGTGGGTGCTTTCCCTGTGGGTTAGAGCAATGCTTTTCCATTGATGCTGACTGAGGAACAACTCAATGCACACCATCTCTGCATTTAAGTAGTATGTCTAGTTACTCTTTGTCATACTCTTTTTTCTCCTTCATTTCCAAATCTGATGTTGATTTCCTTGGGATGTGTTGCCACTGGGCTTCCAGGGATGCAGATCAGGCCCTTAATTACTCCTTTCATTCTTAACTCTTCTGCAGCTGAAGTGAAGACTTTCAAAGCCCCTGGAGAGATCTATTTGCTCATTTCTCAACTAATTAAATTTTCCCTAGGCAGTTTTGACATTTCAGTCTGAAGCACCTTTTTTTGTTTTTTTCTCTCAGAAGCAATGCTAGGAGGCAGATCCTCGGGAGATAAGAAAGAAGTGTCACACAGATATTGAGTCTAAACCAGAGGGTCTTCTCCCGGGGCTGAATCTAAACCAATATTTCTCCCCTCCAATTCTTCAAAGATTCTTGTACCCAGGAGAGACTTCACAGAAATCAATGGAATTGCACTGGGATATTCAGAAACACAATGATTTCTAGCAGGGAAGATTATCAAATATTGGAAAAATTTGCTAGTTGATGTAGGAGCTTGTGAACTCTCAGTCCCTCAAAGTGTTTGAATTGAAAGCAGGTAGCTTGTATTAGATGTGCCCTGCACCAGCCACATATAGGTGAGTTGAATGTGGAAATTTCTGTGGAAAAACCCATGGCCAACTTCAAGCGGTTGAGAACAGATGATTATAAAATCCTATGCCTTAAAATCTCTGGATAACAGCCAGTAGCATGGATAGAGCTAGTCACAAGCGGAATTTTGAGTGAAAGACCTCTAGGACAGGATATGTAATTTTTGCACTGTGTTAATAGAATCTCTAAAAAAAAGGTTCTACTTGTACCAGCACATCTCAATAACTTCCAGTATTTCCTAAAGTCGTGTCCTACCAGCCTGGGAAGGCTCTGCTTTGCAGGCATTAAGTTGGATTCTCTCAGCTGTCTATTCTCATTTTCAGCATTTTTTTTTCCCATTTCAGAACATTGTGGTTCAGTTTTGTCATGTGCTCCTGTTGTTGTTTTAGGCAAAGGCAAGAGTTGCCTGTCTAAGGGTTTTCTGACCTCTGTAAGTACAGACATGGCTAAAGACTGCTAGCTGCTGAAAAGGCCAAGAGGATGAAGACAAGTCAGGGTTAAGTTCATAAGTTGGTTGAGTTTAAAGATCCCATATGTGGGGTTTATGGAACCATGTTTTTCAGTTTTAAAAGATTTTTATTAAGTTTTCACAAAATACAAATGAAAAGTCATAAACAAAACCCAGGATCCTGCTCAGAGTTACCCTGAAATAAATCTGGAGTAACTGCCCTGGAGTCAGGCAATGTCTCCAACTTTATGTTGCTGGGGCTAAAAGGAGAGCCTGACCCCATGAGTATTTTCAAACGTGCAGTTGTAAAGTATGCAATGTTCCCTTAATAATTTAGACTAAGAAATTTACAGGCTGACGTTCACTAAGGATTGAGTTTAACCAGTGATGTTTTGATTTAAATGCTCTTTTGGATCCACGTGTCATAAGAATGGAATGTGTCCAGTGACCCATGCAGACTTTCCTGTGCCTGTTATCAGCGCCACAGCTAGTGGTCCCCAGGCAGCAGGAGTTTGTCCTCGTGACACCTCAGTCAAACAGGAAATCATTATATTCTCTGGAGAAACTGAGGTACACGGTGATGAGAGACTTCCTCAGCGTCACCAAGGGCAGCCTGTTATGTAGGGTGAGGGTAAAACTCTCATTGACTTCACCACGGCCAAGATCTCCCCAGGGTCCATCGAGGTCTCAGGGAGGTGTTGTGTTGGAGAGGAATCATCAGGCCAGCTACTGTCAAGATGTCAGGTCAGGATTTTTCAGCTGGATTCAAAGGAGGACTGAAAAACCTGGATCCTTTTTGCCTTCCCACCTCTGCTGCTCTGTCTGTTCCACTTCAGGAAGAGGTCTGTGTCAGCCATGGCATGGCCAGGCGTGGGCTACCTTGGCTGAGAACACCTCCGCTGCATTCACAGGCCAGGAACTGACCTTTTTATGTCCTCACTGATCTGGATTTGGTTAGCATTATTAGGGTTTGTTTTCCTTATTTCAAAATTGCATAAATACCATCTTCTCTTGAATCCTTGCAGTCTTTTCCTTGGCACCAGAGGGATCTACAGTATGTTGTGGAGGGTGAGTCTCCCCACAGAGTTAAATTACACGTAGAAACTGAGCTCCTGTCCCTCTTGCAATGAAGGGAAGACTTGGCAGCCAAGCAGGGATTTCACCCAGACACCAGCCCTTTCTTCTGAGCGCTCTGCTCTGCAGGATGTGTTCTTTCCATTACAGCCGCACTCCAGGACTCCACAAGGGCACTGTGAGAAAACCACTGTTGTCTCTTACATCAGATTTAGAGTCTGCAGTGCTCAAGCCATGAAAGCTCCACAGAGGCTGGGCAGTCAAATCCACGGAAATCAAATGAGAATTTGAGTAAAGCCCCTGGTTAATAAGTCTTTCCCAAGTCCAATAAACATAACTGGAAATAAATTGCATCCATACATTTCACAGTTTGATTTACATTAAAATGAAAACATGAGAGAGGCCTGCCATTGACAAGTTCAAACAATGCAAAATTCTGCACAGTTTGTGTTTATCCAACCGTAATTTATAGCTCAAATATTCCATTGAGATAAAAGTAAATCAATAATAGTACACTACTTGTGATTTATCTTGGAGTCGTTTGAAAAACCAGATGATTGTTTTCCTATGCTGGTAGTGTGGGTCTATCACAAAAGCCATCACGTGTACGACATTTTGCCGTGCAAGGCCCCAGCAAAATGCCTTCTGACAAAGGGCCTCTTTTCACAGTTCAGACAGCTTCGCTTCTGTTCAAGCCTCAACCTTGCCAAGTTCCTCATGTGCTCAGTATCTGAAATAAGACCATCACTCAGCTCTAGATTTAATCTCTGGATGGAGTTTTGACTAAAGGGCTTCAATCATCAAACCCTTTAGTACCAGCATTGTGCCAGGGAGGTGGTTTTGGAAGCAGTGGAGGAGCACATCTGTGCACCCTCTGCCTGCTGACAGGAACGTCGATTCAGAGCTGGTAGCATTGTTATTCAATAAATACTACTGGATGCAGAAAAGAAAGGAATTCTCCCCCAGTCCCTATGGCTCCTATGGCTCTTGGCAGCATTTCTGAGGTGAGTGAGTCATTAGCAGCTGCTTGGGAAGGGAGGGAAGCTGAGCAGCAGCATCCCATGGCTTCTAGCTGGGCTCCTCCACCCTTCCAGGAGTTCAAGGAGTTTTTTTTTAACTCAGGCATCCAAGGTTATAGAAGAAACCTTGGTGCTGCAGATTGTGTGTTGTCTTTGGGCTCGGCTTAAGTGAGGAGGCTCATTTAATATTGGCCAGAATGGTGATTATTAGAGTCATAGAAGACCTCTAGAGATCATCTCGTCCAACCCTCTGCCAAAGCAGGTGAGTCCTGAAGAACTCCAGGGACGGTGATTCCAGGGCCTCTCTGGGCTCCCCTCCAGAGCTTGTCCTCTGGGCTGCTCCTACAACAGGTTCCAGACACAGAAGGATATGCACACCTGTTATGATTGGGAAAACTCCTGAAGCAGAAAAGAGAATAAAAGCTATGTTTGTTCATCTTAATGTGCCAAGCTCTGGCCTTCTAGGAGGCTGGCTACCCTCTCCTGCCCCTCAGCCTCGTATGGATACTGTCCCATTTTTTTGGTGGGGAGGCAAGAATTCACTGGGAAATCACTTCAGATCCACTGTCTGTAGCAATGGTCAGTTTTGTCAGGTCTGACTTGGAGCCAGAATTGCTTTAGGTCATTCCAGCTAAGGCCAAATCTTTGCTGCACTTAGCATTTTCCACCAGGATCAAGGTACTGGCCCTGATGTCCCTGCTGGGTTTCCCATACCCTCGGCTCTCAACATTAGCTCCCAGAGCACCTTAACAGCATGTCCAGCTGTCAAGGCACAAGGATGCTGTTAACATAGCATACAACTGAATTTTATGCATCAAAACACTGCCTGCTATGTAGCTGGGTAAGCACCTTTCAAAAACCACTGCACATCTGCACATCTCACACTCCTCTGGTGTGTCCATTACTCTGGCCTCTGCATGGTTTCCAAATGTGGGCAGCTTTTTCCTGAGTGGTCCTTGGTATCTGCCCACAGTGCTTCTCTGCTTTTGTTGTGGCCATGGCATGCCCCATCACCTCTCCCTTCCTGAGAGCCTTCCAAGCATAGGAATCGGGCAGGATTTCCTGCTGCCTTTCAACCCATTCAGAGCTTTGAGGGTGTGAGGGAGCAGGTTTCTTCTAAGTGCTTGTCCCCAGGCCAGTCAAAGCCCTGGGGACAGGGCTGGCTCTTGGCTGCCTCCAGCATTCACACCTCTGCACTGGGTCTGCACACCCTCATGGCCACTGCAGGCACGGTCTGTACCTGCAAGAAAACAGGGTGACTCCCTGCCCTGGACGTGATTCACCCCCTGCCCAAGGCACTGCTTGATATTCAAGCACTCACAGACAGTTTGTTCACTGCCTCTCTCCCCCTCCTTACAGTTTAATTCCCCTCAAAGCTCCTTACTAGGGTTTGTACCTGGATGTTGGCATGAAAACCCTTTTTCTCTAATGCACTGGAAAATGCATTCCTCCACCTCTGTCTCTCAGTCGAGACAGGCACAGCCTGTTATTTGAGTCTGCCACCAAAGTGGACAACAGGATTCTGAAGTTTGATAAAATTCTTCCCAGCCCTGGCACCTCAGCCTCATATTTCAGAGTGGGGCTGGGCTTGTTCTGCTCCACACACTGCCAGCAGCAGCAGCAATTCTGAACTTCTTTTGCAGGGAACCCTGCATATGGCATATGAGCCCATATCAAACAGCCCTTGCCTGTTATTACCACATCCTGCTTCTGAGGGGCAATTTGTCTGGAATTACAACTGTCCTAGAAAAAGATGCCACTTTCTCCCAGTAAATATGCTAATTTTAAAAGTTATACAAACAAAGCTAAATTTTTCTGTGATGCGGTTCTGTAACTTAGCTCTGTTTACAAATACTTTCTCTTGTTGATACCAGCACGCAGACGCTGACCTGAAGTTGGATGGGTTTTGTGGAAATCGTTCTGGGGTGTCCTTCGTAGAGAGAGAATTGTCTGAGAAGGGATGGAGCAGCCCAGGCTCAGCACTCGGCTGGCCACAGCAGCAGCACCCTGGTGCTTTCTGCCCCACCCCTGCAGGCAGCAACTCCACACTGACAGTTCTTCTCATTTCTCTTCTCCTATTTTCCTCGGATATTGTTGACATATTTCAGATTCCCCTTCAGTGTGGGAAAAGGGAACTTGGGCCCTTGCTCAAGTCAGCTTAATCCAGGCCCTGCAGGCAAGGAAGGTGCCTCCAGCTAAGGTCACTAGGTGGGGTTGGATAATCCAAACTTGCTTTCTTCTTTCCCTGCCCCAAACCATCACATAATTACCTATACTGTGATCATAGGACTTTTAATTAACCAGTATTTGGTAAAGATCTTTTGAAAGTTACAAAATTTATTAATAAACTATGAACCTGGATTCTTGTCATCCCAACTTTCTGTAAAGTTCAATTTTGAATCTTTGCTTGAACTGGGCTTGTTTGCCTGATACCAAATTCGTGACAGATAGCAAGAGTTTGCCATTGACAAGGACTGTGCATTGTGCCTTTGTCTCAGCAGACTAATAATTAGGTACCTACATTGAAATGCAAGCATAGTCCTACTGAAGCTAGTAGGACTTGAAGGTATATGCTCTGTACTTCAGGCACATTTCTTGCCAATCTGAAATCCAAACCCAATCTTGTCAAGTGAATAATTTATTTACCATATTTCATTTGTTTCTTGTTTCTGTCTCTGTTTCCTTTGAAGAATTCATTTTCTTTATTTGCTCTTGCTCTTCTTGCTGTATGGTATCCATTCATTTCCAGTGCTGCCTTCCTGCATGGATTTTATCCCTCTCCTCCACAATTCATTCCTCTTCCACGTTCAGCCCTCTGCAGTTCCAGCACTGCTCCCTGTAGTTCACCTTTCGTTCAGGAATTAGCAGCATCTACATTTTGTGCTCCTAAGTGCAGTTAGCTTAGGCTTGCTTGGGAGCTGGGAATTTGAAGAAATGCCGTTGTTGGAACAAAATGTTTACAATACTTTTCTGGAGTTCCCCTTTATCTAGAGTCTGTCCAACTGCTTAATCTAGCTGTGGTCAAATATTTAAGGATATAATTAACTCTGACTCTTGTGGATAATTCCTGCTCTGTAAATTTCATCTGATTACCCTGAAGAGTTTTACCTACATAAACTTCATAGCAGCACTTTGTGATGGGTTAGAGGTTATTCACCGTGGTGCAGCAATGTGGCCACTTCTGGTGAGGAGCATAGCAGCTGGATAAATGTATTTGGCAGTCAGTCATTGGAAATACAGGACATGGATCTAATCAAGCCATAACAGAGGCTTTAAGGAGGCAGAGTACAGACATTTAACATCTTGAGTTACACTTAGGGTAGAACATCCCGTTCCCGCAGCACTCACAAGATAATGCCACAAGATTCTCAGAGCAATTAAGACATCTGCTTTATACCCCTGTCAGGCAGGTGGCTCTTTGGTAATACGCCACCCTTATGAAATATGGTGGAGCTTATGATCAGTGCACAGGAAAGAGAGCTCTTGTTTTGTGGCTACATTTAAGTTACTTGTCCATTAAAAATACAGATCCAGCTCTGGTAATGGAAGCTGACACGATCACGGCCAAAAGTAATATGCCTGCAGGCAGGCCAAAACCATATTTATAGCCCATCATTAAGATGATTTGGGAAGCTAATATGTGTTCTGTGTATACATACTGTACTTAATTTTTCTCCACAGCAGATGCTTATCAGGGATTTTCTCTATGTCTGTTGCAACAAAAAAAAAAAAGGAAGGAAAAAATCCCAAACTGACATTATTTATTATATTGCCATTGAAAAAAGATCATGAAAGTAAGTTGTAAAAGCTATTGGGCAACATTAAACTTGTGCTGCTGAGTTCACGGGCTATCTCCTGGGACTCTGTGAACTCCTGCATGCCGGAGAGCTGGAATCTCTTGCACAGTTCTTGGGCACCGTCTTTGTTTTTGCAGTTTACAAATTAGTGGACTTGAGGGTAAGATAAATTATGAATGGGGGGAGATTTCAGACTAGCAAAGACTGTGGGTCTTTGTGGTGAACTTCAGGGTCATTGTTTCTTCTGTCATGGCTAAGATCTTTTCAATAACAGAAGCCCAGGATGGGGGGTAAAATTGTCACCAGAATGGATGTGTAAATAGAGCCATGTGAACTTTTCAAACAGTTGCATTTTTCCACTGGCTTGGAGTGACTGAAACATACAAATTGGTATCAGACTTACAAACTTCTTTTGCCCAAGTCCATCTCTTCATAAAAAATGGAAAACATCTCCTTTTGGCATTTTCTGAGAAAAATATTTTAGTTCCTTCCTTATAAATGTTCTATGTAAAGGTTTAATTTAGTCTGCTGTAAAATAAATGCTTTAAAAAACCCATGAAGAATTAAACAAAAGGCGATTTGGGGTCAATCTCAACAAATTTTCTTTATTTTTAATTTTCATCTCATAAAAAATTAAATGAAAGTGTTTTTTATCAGGTGGATCCACATCATGTTCAAAAAATGTAGTTAATTATCTACTGGAACAACAAGTGAACTAAAAGTCTGTTATTTACTGATTTTGTGCGAAGACTTCTCAGAATTAGTTCAGATGACACAGGAAAGTGGTACAAGTCCCCTTGTACATTGTGTCTTTCCCTTTTTATCAAATAGAACAAATCTGCCCTTGAGGCAAGAGGCAGAGGGGAATTTGGGGCCAATTTTCAAAGCATTTGTCATTGATGGTTACTCTGGGACAGCTAAGTGGGAGATGAAAATCAGGCCAAAAGAGTCATACAGCAGGAAAAATGTTTATTGCATTAGCAAAGGTATAAATCAGAGTGGGCCAAACTGTGTGAAATCACTGAATTCTCAGGGGGTTAAAGCTTTTAATTTTGTTTCAATAAAGACAACAGAAGTAAGGAAAGAAGACAATTCTTCTGAGGTCACAACCTCTGGTGTTTCTAGAAACTGCACAGGAGAAATGGTCCCACGCAATTCCCCAGGGCTGCAAAGGGACTGACAGTAAGCTCACTTTATCTCGCTTTTAAAGCTCTCTAAAAAGAAATTTACATTGTGATTAAAGGAGGAAGCAGAGCTGCACGCTGGAGCGCTCTGCGGAGGTATGCTGCCACCAGAAAGGCTCTGTTGGGAATAAAAACTTTCTCCCCAAAACAAGCAACCAGCAGCTGACTGGGCGAAAATGAAGCCTGGCCTTACCAACGGAACAAACCCCACCAGGGACCACTGGTTTGTGTTGATGGGGTACCCACTCAGCGTGATATTGTCCTCACTCCTCGACTGGAGTCTATACAGAGGTAATTTGGTTTCTAAATATGGCTGTGGGGTTTTATTAGCCATGTTCTGTCAGGCACAAGATAAATACCTGTGATTTACAGACACTGCTGGTGGCCCATGCTGTCAGTAGGGCTAAGACCATTTTACCATCATTATGCACCATTGGTAACAGGAGTGTCACGGAGATCTTGCCTGGAGGTCCCCAAGGAGAGAGGGTTTTACTTTGTACCTAAAATTTTGATCTGACTCCTCTAGAGAAATATAGTACATCCTCTGCAAATTCAGCATTATTCCTACTGGCAAGGGATGTTCTTGCTGAGAATTTAAAAGTAAATCTGTTGAATAGTTTATAAGATAGAAGTAATTAAAATTTGGTTCCATGAAGTGTGTAGTACCTACAAATTTTGTTTTTCCAAGATGTTGCTAATAATGTAAAGATGCCCAACTCTCAAAATTTCAGATTTATGGGAACTTGTCAACGTGCCGTGTTTGGAAACATCCAATCGTAATTATACTCAACAGCAACTGTTTCTTTTTGTTGTGGGTGAAAGAGCTATGGGAAGAGTAATGTCAGCAGCTCAGGAGGAAGCTGTCACTGTGCCTCCAGGGACAAATTCAGAGCTCAGCCTCTCTCCGTCCTGACTGCTTTTCTTACGCAGAGGCCACCAGCTGTGGTGCCTCCCTGCCAGCAGTCACCAGTGCGAGGTGCTCTCAGTGGAAGTGACCATATGCTGTTGTCGCCACCATGTAAACGTGCTGGGGAATCGAGGCAGCTGCAGCCCTGCAGACAGTCTTTGGTGCGGTGGGTTTGGCTGGCGAAAGCATTTGCAGCAGAAAGAGTGATGACCGGCACAGTGCTTTGCCACATAGCCTCAGCAGGCAAAAAAGCACAGATACTGCTGCTCTAATCTGGCTATGGAGGTGTGTTCAGCACCAAATAAACTCTCACTTGCTGGGCTTTTTGCCTTCTCTGCAAAATCCGGTGTCACCCTGGAAGTATCCCAGGAAGAATCTTTCTAGGCCGTCACAAAGGCTGGATGTTGTAGTGCAATGTACAGCATTCAGTTCCTGAATATTATCAGGAACCTAGAAGTACTCAAAAGATTTCTTAGAGCAATGTGTTCCTGCAAATGACACTACTTGAACCACCACTGGGATTGGGACCATGACCTACAGTGCAGAAATTGTGATTCTGCCTTGTTTGTGAGACGAAGCTTAATGCTTAAACTTTTTCAGCTTTATGTGGATTTAACCACTAGAGGGAATGATGACAAAGTTCATACATTTTGCTTGCAGTCAGACCATCTGTTTTGTGTACCAGGCATGACTCCACCAGCTCTCCATTGCAGCGAGGTGCCCTGCCCGTGAGAGAAGCAATCCTCACCCACGCCAGCTGCACTCACCCACACAGAGCTTCCATTTACTCCCACTGTGCACCCACAATGTCATGTGTCCTTTTCATGTGAGAAGACACTTCCTAGTGCTAGCTAGGTCCTGCCCACAGTGCTGGAGCATTTCCATTAGTGAAAAACAGGAGTCTTCCAAGAAGGTTTTCTGCCCTTGCCATCCTTGTCTGTCTGGATTTATCTCACTGTGTTAGGGAAGTCTCAGTCACCCAATCAAAGCAGCAAAACGCTACCACAGTGCAGAACTGCGGAATGGAGGAGACGTGTGAAGCGGAGAGATGGTGGGGAACTGGCTGGCTGGAAACATATTTATTTCACCAGTAACAAGCCCTGGTTTCAGTTATCCTGGGTCTCACAGTATTTGCCAGAAGGAATATTCAGCGGAGAGTTGTGTTGTGTGTCCAGCAGAGTGAGTGTATATCCGCACTAACACAAAGCAGCTCTGAATGTCATAAACACATGAGTGACCAAGTCTCAACATTGAGTGCATATCTAGATCCATGCTAATGCAGTAATGAAAGCCAACTTTTTACTGTATGTTTTCGATATATGATAAAGTGACCCATATGTTTTTGCTTCTCATAGTTCCTTCCAAAGCAAACATCTTAAAAACTGCAGCATAGGTGCTATTGGAAACTCAAACTGGCCTAATAAGACAATTACAGGAATATTTAAGTCACATGCAAGGATATAATAATGTTGTAGCAACAGAAAGCATGTACAAATACATAATTACTTCTGTTACTCACAAACGCTGCCACAGGTGGCTTTTCAATTTCCTGGGTCACAACAGAAACATTTTCAACATTACATTGTGACCAAAGATGTTGATAAACATAATAAAAATTAATAGCTCACCACCCTCCCAACCTAAATCATTAGCCATAATTATGTTATTATTTTCTGCCTGTTTCCAATGACTCCGTAAGCCACGTAACTCCTGGAAACCACTCAAAAGTGGTTGTCTCTCTGGCAAAAGTATAACATAACTATTTGTTTTTTAAAATGCAATATTTCACTAGTGTTTCGGTTTTCTGGCAGGTGATACATCTGGAGTGACGTCTACTGTGAAGAAAAGGCTTTAGTTGGAAGTTTGCAGTATCAGCTCATGTGTACAAATATTTGGCCTTTAGTAGTTCCTGCTCTTCTGGGAGAAGGGGCTTGAAAGAAAACATAATTTCTGCTTGATGAGAGAAATTAGTCTCACATTGCAGGGCTCCTTGTAATTCCTGTAGGACCTGGATAAATGTCTTGCTGTCCCTGTGCCCCTATGTCCAAATTGTCCAAGAAGGAGCCAATGGCCATCATGGCAAGAAGGTGACAGGGCTGGCCACCACCATGTGAGTGCAGAGCCCTGTCTCCTGCGGGGTTGGGTGGTGGGGTCAGGTGGCATCACAGCTATCATTAACACCCTCCAAACCTTTCATGGCCCATCTGATTGCAGGCAGGAGCTTGAATACTTGAACACAAACTCTCAGATGACAGCTTTGATAGACATGTCATTTTCTGACCTCGTGTCTTTAAGGACAGTTTTATCCCCATTTTCCCTGGTAGAGCTGGGGGCAAAAACATTTAAACAGGAGTTTTGCCTGATATGAGGTGAGTTTGGTGCTTTATTTGTGGTTTTGATACTTTAGATTCATGTTTCTTGTATTTTCTCAAGTGAACACTTCACCCCAAGACAGCAGTTTTACATGTCGGTTCAGTGGGAGAAAAATGCTGCCTCAGGAGGACATGAAGGAGTATGTAACCATGTATGGGTTCAGGGTTGTGGGGCTGTTAATTTTAAAAGTTATATAACCTAAGCCAACTCCTGCTGCCAGCAGCACTTTGCAAAATAATCATGTTCTTAGAGAGCATTTGGGCCAGGGAGCATTTGGACCTACAGGTGTTGTTAAGGTTGAGCCCCACTTGCTGGGGGATACCTGGACAGTGTGAATTGCAGCCCCATGGGGCTGCATTTCTGAAAAGCAGGACAAAAGGATGAGAGGAATGGGGAACATGGTAGGGAGGGGAAGATAAATGAAATAGGAAGTTTTAGAGTGGCTGGATTGATTTCCAGAATCAGGCAGAATTTGATAAGCAGTTTGGAAGACGAACAACAGAGTGAGATTTTAATGCACCAGGCCTTTCCCCCGGATAGCTGCAAACTGAAGGTTTTTGGCTTTTCACTTTGAAAGGAGATTTTTCATTTAGAAACAGGCATGATAAAAAGCCATATTTGCAGAGTTAAAGAACATAAAAGCAAAAGGAAACTCTGGATTTAAGATTCAGTAAAAATTATTTCCCCCCTCCATTTATCACATTTTTTGCTTTTTGTTTTAGTCCAAGTCTGCCACTCCCCCTGTCTTTTTTCCCTGCCTGTGATTTCCAGTTGCTCACCAGCTGACCCCTCACTCAGCTCTCCACAGCCTCTCAGCTGAGTTTAGCACAGCTCAGCTGTGGACACTCCATCCAGGAGGAACAGTGGTCACAAGCCAGCATTCCCAGCGTGCTCCATGTCTGACCTTGGCCCTCTAAAAACTAAACATCTTGTGTGAACTGGTTGTTCTTGGCTCCTTCTTTAGCCACTGAGGAGAGAGAAGCTTCTCCAGAGAGTGGTTTCCTCTTCCCTGTCCCGCTGCAGTGGGAGGACATGCTCTTGTGTCCCTGTGGCCTATGGAAGAAGCTCAGTGCAGCGAGTACATTAAGTATGAAGCACTGGGTTTTTACTTCTAATGGTCGTTGCTCAATCTGCAATCTTGCTCCGGATGAAAGCAGTGGTGGAGCTCAACGTAAGTACACTCACTGGGCACGTTGTAGTCACAAAAAAATTAAAGCTTTTTCACCAAGCAGACCACACTGAGCGGAGATCCTCTTCCCTAGAAGGATCTCAGGGGCATCATAGAAGAGCTTCAAGCACACACTGGGAACTTCTGCCATCACGTGCAACCTCAGCACCAGCCATTCATCTTCTGGCTTCTGCACTGCTGGGGTGAAGGAATTATACAAGGACCAGGCTGACGCGTGAAGTCTTAACTCCTTCCCTGATCGCACAGCTGAATAATTCAGGTTATTCAGTTTTACTGTGGAGCCCCAGAGCTAGGAAAAACTGCAGCCTGGCTGTTCCCCTTCTCCGGCCTGATAGTCCTGGGCTGTGTTTTGCAGGGGCTGAGGGGAAAAGCTCCACTGAATGCCTACTCCTGGCTTTACTCTGTCTTTTCCTTCACTTGTGGGTTACTCTGAAGCAGAGATCTGCTTTTCTCCAGTGTAAGAGGAAACCAATATAGAGATACACGAGCTCTGTATTCTGGTAATAATAATAAACTAATAAACCCCCCTCTTCTAAGTTTGCTATTTCACGTAGTCATGACCAAGCAGTGCCTTGTGCAGGAAGCTGAGCAACACACAGTCTCCAGGAGTGTTTCCATGAAGATTTTAATCTGCGTAATCTAAGGAGCTTTCTTACAATAAACCATTGAAATCAACTCATCTGGTCGCATTCTTGTGTTTAGAGTGATTCTTCCTTCACATGTGCCTGGGTTGTTATGCCAAGCTCACCAGACGCCCTGTTTGTTGTTTCGTGTCACAAGTCCATCCTCAGCAGGACCGGCGCTCCCGAGCCTTTCCGCCCACTGCTTCCGCCCGCTCCAGGGACCGTTCATGTTTGTCCACACCGCCGAGATACATCTTTCAGCTAAAACCCAATCTGTCCAGCCGCCGTTCCTGTTTGGGCTGGAAACCTGACAGATGGATCCCTCTTGGGTGGGATTTTACAGCTCCCAGCTCAGACACAATTTAGGATATTTGGCCATTTGCCCTTTGCCCCGGCGGTGTGGAGCTGGAGACACTGCTTTTGCTGGAGTCAGTCAGGCCATGGCAAAAGTTGAAGTGTGCAAAATGTTTGTTATACCTGGCACATATCCTAGCATGGCTGATGGGCAAGATGTTTGGGAATCCCTTTGGCTCCATCTCCAGCGGATGACTTGTGGTCTGAATCAGAATGAGCTTCTGGCCTGGGCACTTCAGAGTACAGCGGTTTTCAGGCAAGAACCTTTGAGTCTTTTATCTAGAGACTTAACCTGCCATTTGCCCCACTCAGCAGTCAGCAGAGGCTGCTTGGTTTGTTGCTCAAGAGATGGTGCAGACCAGCACAGTCTCTGCAGTGTACTCAAGGTTAGGGCTACCCAGAAACTCTCCTAAATAATGCCAGAACTTAATGGTGCTTAATGCCCTTGTCAGCTCTCTCCCCTTGAACAGAGTTTGGGCCAGGAGACCAACTTGTCAGTGTGGGAAGGAGGTGAAGCCTGGCATGGTCTGGCTGTTCCCACTTTGTTCCATCATGCAGGAGCTGGGGGTTCCTGGCTGACAGTGAACCCCTACCTGCCCACACTCATGAGCAGGCACGAAAATCTGGACTTAGCTGTCAGTACAACAGAGGGGAGGGATGTGGGAGGGAGAGAAAAGCCAGAGGCCCACCTTGCCTGGTATCCTGCTCCTTGGCAGCACAGAGAAGCAGGCAGTGGGCTTAGCTGGGATTTATCACAATCATGTGTGCTGCCAGAGACATGAGAAATTCTGCAGTTCACCACTGCTACAGCCCTGAGTATGTCATCACTTCCAAAATTGCAAGCCACAAAGTAAAAGAGAAAGATGAAAGTTTTGAATGAAATGGAGCTTTTCATTCAGATTCAGTCAATTTTGAAGGACTTTTTATAAAAGAAAGAAGCAAAGAACATTTCGCAAGAGTAATTTCTCATTCGAAACCCAGTGTTTGACTTTTTCAAGAACAGAATTAATTTCCCCTGACAGCAGCACTGTGGAAGTTTGGAGACAAGTTTGTGAAACTTATTAGTGATGTTTAACCTTCTTTTTTTTTTTTTTTTCCCTGTTTCAAAAGACAAAGTTTTAAACTTTTAGATCTTTCTAAGTTAAAAATGTAAAAAACATGGGTGAAGCCCCTCTTTATTCCTTTGCTGTCAGACAGACTGTTTGCAGACTGCATGCCAGATCAGAGTCTTCACAGTATATCAGCTACTCCGGTCAAGTGTGAAGTCCTGACTGTGAAAGCAATGAATTTACAAATCGAAACTATCCTTCCTGAGACTAAAAGAACTTTATTGCTGGAAAACAGTCACACACTGGTTTTCCTTCACACCGCTGTGATAAAGTCCTCAAGACAATGAGGTATTTATTACAGGTTTCCTTGGTTTAAGAAAACTTTCAATGCACAGACCTTGTAGGGAGTGAGACAGTGTTTATATTAGGCAGAGGCAATAATGGACTTAGATAAGGTATGATCCCCAAATAGGAATGATCTGCGGTGCTCAGAGCCCCTGAAAGGGAACAGGGCTTGAATCACCAAACCCTGATATTAAAAGCAATTGCCTGGCTTGGAAACATCAGGCCAGTCACCGCGTGGCACACGGCAGGCCTGAGGTAATGCTCTGTGTCCCCATTGTCCGGGCACGCTGCGCTGCACCTCGCTGGCCCGGGGCTTTTGTTCCGCACAGGAAGATGACTGCATGGCTGTCCTTGCTCCGTGGCTCCTGCAGTTTAAAAAAAGCCTTCCCTCCGTGAATCACAATGTGCAGTCACCAGCCAATTATGTTTGGCTTCCAAACTGTTTACTCCATAGCTGATACATTCTTCCCCCTGCCTCTACCTCCACCCACCTTTTTGTTCTTTTTAAGGAATAGCCAGGGGAAACCAGGACAAAATTTCCAAAATTTGACTCTGTAAAATAAACAGGGTTTTTTTTTCAGCAGTCCTGTTTCGTGCTGGGTTGCCTGTTAGCACCAAACTCCAATGCTGCTCAAGTTTAATTAGCATGGTGCCAAGTGCAGGGAGAGCTTGTTCTCAGGGAAATCTCTGGCTGCAGAGTCAACACCACTGGAGGGGAAGCCGGTGCAGGAGAAGTGAGGATGCAGTGAGCTTCATCCATTAAAACAAGCAATTGGTGTCTGGAGAAGTGCAGATTGATCTCTTAAGGTCATGAAACAGAGAAATAAGAATTTTGGAGGATGAAATAGAGCGTTTCTGCTGTGACTTTGTGCAACACTTCATAATTTTGAAGTTATAAAAACACAGTGGCATAAAATTACCAATAGAATTTTGAAAATGTCGAGCCATTTTGCTCCAAAAGTCACAAATGGCTTCTATATAAAAAAATTAATGGAGTGCTTCTATTTTACTCTATGTCTTTTGCAGCACTCTTTCCTAAATGACTGTTGCAACAGAATTAACGTGAGTTTGCAAAGCAGTTTGTGGACTCCAAATCCATGTGTTTTCTGTAAAAGAGGATTCAACCTATTTTATGGAATTCTACATAGGAGCTCTGCCTTGCATGAGGAATGACTGAAATTTTAGTACAGCCAGCTCGTGTAATGCTTCCAGACTGACGGTCTTATTCAGCTACTTCAAGTCACCTTTGTTACCTGAACCTTTGCCCATGCTCTGCAAAATGTTGGTGGTGTCCCCTGGGAGCAATGAGAGGTCTCTCTGTGTCTGTGGAATGAGCCTGTTGGTCCCCTGGGACTCTTTTGTCATTCCCTGCTCCTTGCCTGCCTCATGGCTGAGTGTGTTGCCTTGGTGTGTAGGGAAATCTCCAAATGCTGACTTCTTCAGGTCCCAACTCTGGTGGTTCAGTAGCAAGAGGATGTCCTTGGCCAGTCCTACCCTGTGGTTGCAAAGCAAGTCCTTGGAACTGCAGGGATGTGTCTGTGTACACAGCTAGGCTGGCTGGAGGATGTTGGAGGGAGCAAAGGATGTTTTAAGCCCACTGGCACCAGGAGGTGGATTCAGCCTGCACAGCCCTGCAGCAATGACAGCTGGCCCAGAGGGAACACAGGGCCACTCTTGAGCATGAGACCAAGGCTGCAGGAGCAACACCTGAGCTCATGTGTTTGCTGTGTGGCTTTGCAGCGGGAAAAAAGTTTCAGAAAACAGGAATATGGGATTAAAAAAGAGAAGAAAAAAGAGAGGGGAAGAAGGAGAGGGATAAGGGCAGACTGGAGTTCAGAGAGGGTCTTGTTCCCACTTTAATGAGAGTATGATTTTGAATGTGAAATAATCCTGTCCTGGGCCAGGTTTCTTCCTTGGAGACCAGTGCAGAAGTTTCCCCCCTTTCTCGAAGGGGCTCCTTCTTCATGGTAGCCTTTCCTGAGGAGGAGTGGGCTGCAGGGATGGGCTGGCCCAGCTGTGGACACACCCTGTGGCTCCCACCCCACCTCGGGTGCTCAGGCATCACTGCCAGGGCTTCAAGGTGCCTGGGGATCACCCTCACAGCCCTTCTGCTGTAAGAAATGGAATGTTTGCAGGGCCTGAGGGTTTCCCTTTCACCTGGGGGAGCTATGGCTTGTATTTAACAGCTGTGTCCTTGGTGGGGTCCTGCAAGATATCACTTCATAAAAGTAGTAAGGAGATTGATCCTTTACAGGATAGCTCTCATCCCTGGATCAGAGTTCAGGACATAACCTGCCTGTGACTCTGCAGCTTCTGTGAAGTCAGTGCTCGTTCTGAGCTGTGCCTAGTGCTGCCAAAATCAGGGAAACCTCTCCTCTTGTCTTTTAACGGGGTCCGGATCTTGTTTGCCTGTGCTGTTTGCAGCACATCTGTTTCCAGGCTGGCTTGTTCTTTTTTGAGCAGTCTAGGATGTCAATTGAAAACTAGCTAAGTGTGCCTGGAGGTACAGAAGTGTTGGAACACCAATTTTCTGGGTGGCTTCCTTGGCTCTGTCCCTCCAGCCCCTCAGGTGGGCAGACTGGACAAAGCAGGGAAAGGTGAAGGCATTTCAATTGCTATAATTATTTTCCAGTGACAGAAATTTCTGGCCTACATTAAGAAAATTAAGGGAAAGCGAGGTTCGTTTTTATTTTTCATAGATACTTTGGCCATTTTTCCCCCCTTTCCAGAGAAAATTTTGAAACACCATGAAAAGATATTAAGCTGTATCCCAGCTGGTTCATTTTTCTGATGTCACTCAGAGTCATGCTGGTGTTCCAGGAACCTTTCTGTTGACCTCCTCAGTGACCTCCCACCAGGGCAATGCCTGCCGTGCTACCCCTCAGCCACCTCCCCACCAGAGATGTTCAACTCCATCTCCCAGCAGGCATCGGAGTACCAGAACACATGCAAATAATCTTTTCTGTTGGGGTGGGGGGAAAAAAGAAAGAAGGGAAAACTTTCCACTGACTTTTGACTGAAAGCCAAACTTTTCCAAAGAAAGTAAACAGTTTTCATGAAAAATTTCAATTAATTGCAAACCATGTTTCCAGTAAGACCTCAGTATCAACAGTTTTGTGTCTGTTCTACTCTAAGCCTTTCAAAGGAGGAGACCTTTAAAGCCCATATAATGTTTTCTGGTGGGAAAAATCTGTGAAAAATGGTGCAATTGTCAAGTTTCGGTGATTATGTGTACTTCCCACCGCCCTGAGAAATAGCACTGGATGCAGAGTGAGTCCAATGGCTGTATGATTGTAGGCCAAACAGGCCAGTGTGCAATCTATCTAAAAAGACTCTCCCAGCCTCCCAGTAATCTGTTAATTAACCGCTGATAAATGGTGGGCTTAATCCTAGGTGGGAGAGTGGGGTTTTAATCCCAGGGCTGTCTGGCACACCCTGGGGGCTGCGCAGCTGTGCAGCTGCTCTGGCACCATATATGCTGGCCCCGTACAGCTGTGGGTGTTTGCCTTTATGGGGAGCAGGGAGGGGACAGTTTTACAGTAAATCCAGCCCTTGCTGCTCCAAAAGCTGCCTGTTTTTAGCAGCCAGCGTCCAGATGAAAGGCGCGATTGCCCAATTCAAGGAAAGTCTATTTTTTCCTGCTGACAAGCATCTAAATCACTTTGGGACACACCAGACATCCCGATGACGGTGTCGCCGTTTTCTCGAGACTTGGCTCCACCTGGCCACCCAAAGTCTGAGCTTGGGATCTCCCTCTGCAAGTCTGGACAACACCCAGCCTTGATGGCCGGAGTGGTGCCAGACCTGGAGCCTCTGCTCACTTCCCACTGGGAGCTCTCCCAATAAAACCCTCACTCACTCGGGAGTTTAGAACTGCTTGTCGAATTACCTTTGTCTGCAGCTCAGACCGGGGTTCCTGCATTTGTGCTGACCTTGTTCCTGTCTCCTGCCTGTCCCTTAGCTGCCTGTCTCTGCTGGTTTCCTTCTCTTCCGGAGGGCCGGGCACGAGAGCGCGCACGCCGCGGCTGCCTCGTCCCCTCGTGCCCTCCCTGGCTGGAGATGTGCCGAGGGGCTGCTCCCCACCACCGCCCTGTGCAGGTCCCACCAGGCTTGGCGTGGCCGAGTTCCACAGGGCGCCTGTGGCTTTGTATGTCAGGGACAGAAGAATAGATGGTACAAGCCCAGTCCAACAGCTAAACAATATGCTTTGTCCTGTGCCTGCTGTCCCTTGAGAGCTGCTCTCAATGGAGCAAGCCTGGTCCTCTCCAGCTTCATTTAGGAGGTGGCAGGCTTGGATTCTCTCCAGGTACAGTGTGACACGTTTGTTGCCCCTTTTCCTTGCATGAAGGGGTTTTGAGGGATGATGGCTCTTTTACTCATTCTCTCTCCTCTCACTGGCAGCAGCACCCTCATGTGCCCAACACAGTTTGAGAGCTGCTGCGGTGGAAAGCTGGCAGCCGTGGGGATTTTTATGTAGCGTGGCTGCACATGCATCTTTCTGCTGCTCCTGTTGGGCTTGAAGCATTAGCTTTGCCTGTTGTTGACTTCACACCAGGTGCTTTCCAACAGTGTCAGCATGCAAGGCCATGTTTCCATCTGAGTGTATTCCCTTGTCCTGTCCCCCTTTTGTCTTTCCTCCTCCTCACCTCTCCGTTTTAAATCTATGGAGAGGCTGAAAATCTCTGGAAAGCAGGTCTTCAAAGCTCCCTCCTCTGGGGGAGTAGCAGACCCGTGCCCTTTGCTGAAGCCCTGTTTCTGCAGCTCCTGCACAATGGGGTCTGCAGCACGGCTTGTGGGGCGATGCGAGCAGCCTGTCCCGCCAGCACCTGGAACTCTGCTGGCAAGGCACATTTTAAGGTAGCATGCACAAGTGGGAATCCCCACAGGCTTTAGAGGTAGCATTTCAGTCTTGGCTTCATGACGTGAGGCGAATTTCAGCCTAAGCTGTCAGCAGTGCTCTACTTCACCAAACGCTCTTGCCCTTTGACTGGAGTATTTTCAGGGCTGCTTGGTATGAAACACGTTGCCTTCCACTTCAGCAAGGGAACAGATGCCAGTGTGGTCTTTACCCCACGATGAGCTTTGTGCTGCTTTTTTCTTCCTGTGACTATTCTAAGTATATATAAAGTGTGTGCGTATATGGTTGAATCTGTATTGGGCAGTTGAGGGAAAAAACAAGGTTTTAAAGTCAGGAAAGCTGGCCAAGCAATAAATAACACCTGAAGGTTACATGATAGTTATGAAAAGTCAATTTTCAATTCCAAATTATCTGCCTTTTTTAAAAAACCCCATGACATAACAGAGATATACCAGTGATTTATTTGTCCTGTCAAAAGTGCTTTGATTTTGGAAAGCTGTGAAACTCACAGCAATCACACAATTACCAGCCAGCCACAGGATGAAGTGTGCCTGTGTAGAGGGTTCATTAAGTTTGCTGTAATCATGATCTGATTAGAAGCAGGTCAGGGAAACAAAAAGGGCTAATTTTGGGTAAAGAAATAATTTTCTGTGAGTAATTATGGTGTGTATTAATGGGTAAAACATTTTGCAAATGCTAGCTGCTATGTAAACATGCTTACAGTGGTTATTAATGGAGTAAGGAAGTGTTTCGACAGACAACAGTCAAGATGAACTTTTCCTAGAAACAGGGCTTTCCACGGAGGAGCACAAGTACGGAGGGACTATCTGTACACATGTACAGAGAATGCAGATGCTGTTTTAGCCAGCAGAAGTGGTATCAATAAGGCTGCAGTTTTCTTTGTCCCACACCCTTTTGCAATCCCAGCGGGCCCACAGCAGGCCAACTCTTGCTCGCCCACGTTCTCAAGGCTGCAAAGAGGAGCAAGGCAAGAGGCTGTTTGGATGTTCTCAGTCAGGCAGCCTGCAGCTGGCCCTGATGGCAGCTCTCCTGCCCCTGGGGCTGCTGCTCTGCCCAGCTCCCTGCCTGCTGCCTGGATGCTGATGCTGGGCTGTCACCCCCTGCCTGCTTCATGAGAAAGGGAACAGAGTTTTGGCATTTGCTGGCACTGATGTTTTGAGGACAGTACATGCTTTCTTAGGAGATGTGCTATATTTGGTCAGAAAACTGGAAACCCTCAAAATGTCTGTCCCAAATTTCTCCAGTACAATAGGAGTTTCTTTTTTCCTTTCCTTTTCTTTTCCCTGAGATGCGAGAGAGGAGGAAGGATTCAGTAACTTCCTGTCATCTTCCAAAGGCTCTTGAGTTACATTTCAATTTTTTAGTGCAAAATCAGTATTTCCTCTGCAAGAAGGAATTTGTTTCCTAATGCCCTGAGTCTAACTCCTGAGCATAGTGTGCTGATTTTTTGGAAGGTGTGCTGTTAAAAAAAGAGAAGGAAGGAGACAAACTACCAGGAAACCTTTGCCCAACTGTATCGTATCTTATCCTACCACAAGCCTTGCATGCAGGTCTCTTGCTAAAAGGGATGTGATAGCTGTAGCGCTCGTTTCACGGGTGTGAGCCCATGATTTTCCTCTAGGGCTGATTCCCCTCTGCTGGCAGTGCAGAGCAGCGCGGGGCCGCGGCCGCAGCATCTCCCCCCGCCAGCTGCCTTCGAGCGCACAGGGACTGCTCCCCCCGGTCCCAGCGCTGGTCACGGTGAGCACGGGGGGAGGACATGCCTCGCTGCCCCTCCCGGCCACACCGAGAGAAGACAGGGCTTTTCACATGCCCGGTCAGACACAAAGAGCTCCCAGGCATAAAAAGCGTTTTGTGCAGAAACATTTCTGAAATGTTTTGGGAACTCGAACTGCACAATGTTAAAAATATCCAGCAATATAACACCCTGTTTGCAGTTTTAAAAGCCAATATATTAGTTTGAAATATTATCTCTCATAAGTACAGTTCTAAAAAAACCCCACATTTTCAATTGAGGATGAAATTTCCTTATGATTTGATTTCAAAGGTATTTCAAGTCTTGAAGGTGGGGGAGACAGAGAAATCTTTCCTTTTCCCTTTTTCTGCTTTTTTCCTTCTCCTCCTTCCCCTTCTCATTTTTCCTTTTTCCTTCTACTGTGATTTCCTTTCTTTTTACAGAAACAGTTTGCCTAAATCACTGAGGGTTCTTGAAATGCTTCTCTGACCTAAGCTTCCCTTTCGACAGGAACAAGAAGTGCTTTGCTGGAGATGGACTGCATGCTGCAAGGTGCTGCAAGAAAGGTGGGAACAGGAGTAAGTGACAGCAAATTTATGAGGTTCCACCTTATAAATTTATGTGAAGGACAATAAAAGCAGTTTTAAGGGTGTATCTGTATGACTGAACTTTAATCCATGATAGAGCCACAAAAGTCCCATTTCCTCTGTTAGCACAGGAGCTCTCTGAACCGTAGAGCTTTTGGAAAGGTACTGAGATCAAAATCACTTTGGAGGGTTTTTTAATGGCCATATAAGCCAACCTAGGATTGTGAGACTCCTACTAGGGCGCCAAGTGAAGGAGACGCCTTATCTTCTCCCTGTGGTGACCTGCTGATAAAGTCCAGCTGCTGCAAATAAGAAGCCACAGAATATTTGTTTATCTAAAATGAAAAATTCCCCAAACCTAGATAAAACGGGGTGGCCAGTAGAAATTTGGCTCAGATGAAGTGTTCTTCATCATTTTACTTCATGAGAGTAAAATGAGTCTTTTAAAATAAGAGTAGCAATGCTTTTAGAGTTGGACAGAGCTCACCCAGATTTCTCCACCTAAGTGTTAGTCCTTTACTTTATCTCAATACCTTGATGCCCTCAACAGGCAGATGATACATGTCCAGCTTGCCTTTGGAGATGAGATGAGATGAAAAGTCCCATGGAGTACATTTACCCTTTGATTTCACATGTCCAGGACCAACTGCTGGACTTCCACACTTGTGGGTTGTAAGTAGCTTGGAGTGACTCAGCTGCCTGATCAGGGTAGGTCCAAGCAAATCACCACCTATCACTTACAGGTTCAAGAGACCCCAGGAGAATGTTTATTGAGGAACAAATTGGAAATGTAATTGCACCACTTGATTGGGCCCTGGAAATTCTGTGTCCTGGTGGTGTCTCATTCCCTTTGACTATGGTGCCTCCCTACCTTCCGAAGGATCAAAGAAATCCTGCTGTCCCCTGAGCTTCAGGCAATAGCTTGTGCCTGGTGGCTGAGAAGCAGCACCACCTAGGAATGAACAGTTGATTACAAGGAAAATATCCACCTCTGGGCTGAGTCCCGGAGCCAGCAAAGGCTACCCTTCCAAAAAGTGAGGAAAAAAGCGTGACACAGACAGTAAATTAGGTACCAGCACCCTCTGTAGTTGGACACACTTTTCCTTCTAGTTTTTACTTCTCAGAGAGGATCTGTGGCCTTTATTCAGCCTCCTGCCCTGTGCAGGAGATGGTCCATTGGCACCTGCCCTGGCTCTGCCTGGCTGCAGGCTGGCAGCAGAGAGGGGGGCCCAGAGCTAGAGCGGCAATTGGCTTCACAGAATTTACCCTGGGAAGTGGAGCTTGGAGACTGGGGTTGGAGCTCGCTCACATCCTGCCAGGCAGGATTTGCTCTGAAGACCACATGATTTTTAATATAGGGCTGGGGATTTAACTCCAATCAGAGCAAATCTGGGCCTGGAATCTGTCATCCCATAAATTGTCCAGGCTCTTAGCACTGCCGTATCTTCACAGAGGATGCCAGTATAGGTCTGCCCTTGTCTGGCAGAGGGCAACACTGTGGCCCCTAGTGATACAAACCTCTTTCCCTATTCACAGCAGTGTGGAGAGTTGCTGGGCTGTGCCCCTGGCTGGCTCGCCTTGCCTCCAACCTGCCGGAGAGCGCAGAGTGTCGCGTGGGAGGGTGGTTCCTATTGAGCGGCTGTAATAGCTGCTGCTGTAGGGGCAGGCTGACAGCTGCTGGAGAAGCCTCTGCTTCTGCCTCCCTCCCCTCTGCCGTGGGCTAGCTGCTTGCTGTGAGGAGCCAGATTTGTTCTATTAAAAGTGTTTTCCCGGATGGAGGGAAGTTCTCATGCACTCTGCCCTGGCCACCCCTGACCCGCACTGGCTCCGATGTGAGCAGCCTTTCATTCAGCACAGCTCCGTGATTGGAAGCAGACCTGAGTGGGAGACCCTCACGTGCTCGCCCCAAAAAGAATGAGGGCACTGAGCATGTTTGGGCAGGCAGAGGTGGTCTCAGTCCTGGGGCTGCATGGGCCGGACCCCCATCCCAGCTCCTCGGGCCACCAGGAGCCCTCGGGCCTCTCTGGGCTAATGCACAGGCTGCAGCCTCAGGAAGCCTCTCCAGCTGCCTGCTAACGCTGGGAAACAGCAGTTGTATTTGCAGTTGAATCGAAGCTGGGGGTTTCAAAGGTCTTAAGGACAGGAGTTTGAAGCGTTTGCAAGAGCCTGGATTTAGCTCTGTGGGTTTTGCAGCTGTCTTGGTGCCACCTGGATGAGAGTACGTCCTCTTGTGGGCTGCACAAACACTGCCTCACTCCCTCCCACCCCGCAGCCCCTGTAGCAAGTCTGTGTCTGCTATGGCACCCACAGCAGCTCAGGGAGGTGTCCAGTGCAGTTGCAGAGCTGATGCCTGAGCCAATTTCCTGGGTCTGGTGAGGGTGGTGGTCCCAGAGGGGAGAAACACAATGCGGTACTCCCCTCTTCCACAGAGCTCACATGTTACAACGTGCTGGGAACAATTTTGTCATGGAAAGACCACTGGAACTTCTTGAAACAAAACTTCAGAAGAAAACATCTGGCTATGTTATTTCAAACAGAAGGATTTGGGAGAAACTATAGCTCTAACTTTCAGGTAATGCAGAAAAACTTTCAAATGCTAGCAAGAAATTAAGAAAGCTCCCATTTAAAACCAGCAAATGAGTGTTTCGAAATAAGTCTGAAATGTGTAAATTACTTGTGAGGCAGTGCAGGGCAGGCCACATCACAGGTAAGCTCAGCCAGGTACAAGCTAATGCTATCCCAGGGTGGAAAACAGCTGCAAGAAGAGATATCAGATGAGCTCCCGTGTGCCTGCTCAGGTGAGATGCCAACACATTCGCCACAGGTTCACCGCAGGCCCCATCACTGCCACTGAACCCAGGAGGTGACATAAGCCTATCAGCTATGTCCCCAGTAACACCTTCGTTTTTATAGACACAATGGGGCACAATTTTACCAGGAGAAATGTTGGCATAAAAGGGAAATGCTCCAACGAGGATCTGTGAGCTGGCCAGTGAGCAGCAGCAGCAGGCAGGAGGCAGTGGTGGGAGCGTGGGCGAGGTGCCAGGAGCTTGTGAGGTCTCAGTGACAGAGGGAAATGAAGTGATTGCTCACTGCCACCTCAGTCTGTGGCACTGGGAAAACCACTTCATTTCCCTGCATCTTTTCATAGCGAGGCAGAAAGATTTGCTAGTTTCTGAAGCCAAAATATTTTGATAGTAAAATGTCTCATGTTCTCACATAATTCTGACAGGATCTGGATTCTGGGAGTTATTTTTCAGAGCCACTTACAAAAGACAGACTCAGTTTCTTCCCAGGGAAAGCTCTTATCAGGGAAACACCCCTCCAATGAATTTCCTGTGCAGGGACATATCCTGGGAAGTGGATTTCATTTTCCCCTTGTTCATGACATCTAATTTAGAAAGAGAAGGAGAATTTTCCATCTGCTGACACTTAAACGTTCCTTCACCTGAATGAATCCTGTTGGCCTCTTATTCAGGACTGTCCTCTGACTCAGATACCTGGTGAGCAAAACTCTCTCCATGTAAAAGAGTTTCTCTGAACTCCTCCCAAAGTGTCTTGTGTTGATCCTCACTTGGAAGGGAAGACAGGCAGCTTTTTAGCTCCAAGTTCTGCTTGGACAATTGGTGCACCCAGCGATTAAGGAACTTGACCAAGGTCATGAGGTGAGTCTGTGGCAGAGCAGAGGCTGGCTTTTGAGATTCAGGTTACTGCCCTCACTTCTGGTCACCTTTTCTTCTCCATATCCTCAGTCATTGCTGCCTTTTACTCCCGTGTAATAGTGACTGGATTAACTTGTCAGACAGATGTCCACTCAAGTAGCAGTTAATTGTGAGTGAGAAGTTCAGGATGTGACACTTAAACCATGAAGAGTTTATGGGAAAATTTCCTGGGAAGTTATGTGCTCTCTTCATTCCTACAAGAGTACTCGAGACCCCTTCTCCTGCCAAGGACAGCCATGTGTGCCCTTGCGTGAGACAAACACACCCCCTCAGGTTGCTGGTGAGCCAGATTCACTGCAATAGCTGTGGCTTCAGCCACTCCCCCAGCCCAGGTTTAAGGTTAGTGACAAACCATGAGCTGGTGCTCTCATTATGGGACCTCTTCGTTATGGCATTTGCCAGACCTCACCCTTAACAGCTCACATGTTACCTGTAATAACTGCGCCTCGCACGCCCCTAAAAAATAGAAATGCTTGTCTGAGGTTAAAAAGGACATTTACATAAAGACTTTTATGCGTCCCTTGAAAGAAAAATGGTGCACGGTGCACTCGTTAGTTTTATTTGTCATATTGGGCAAACATTTGACAGTCCCAGCAAATTCCTCCCGTTAGCTCGGAACACGGTTACTCCTGCAGCATTTTATAAACCTCTCTTGGCAGGGGTACAAAACACAGAGAAGTTATTGAGGCACATTCCCTGCAGCTGTTGTAATTTTTACAAACTGATTTCTTATTTCACCAGGGGAATAAAAATAATGATATTCATAATAATAACAATGATGATGATGATGACATGGTTATTACATTTTCATCGGAGGATCTCTGAGCACTTTATAAACTACAGCTAAGCTTCAAAATAAATAATCCTGCAGTACATATAAGTACTATATTGTATTTTGCATGGTCCCATTAGGCTACAGAAAAGAGAGAACAAATCCTAACTTAAGGACTACCTTAACTTTAAACTTTCTTTTAACCATGCTGTTAAAAAATGAAGTATTCATCCCCCCAGTGCTTTTCAGAATTAAAATTTCCATCTTGAAATATTCTGAAAAAGTCTAAAGATGAGCCAGAAAATATGAGAATGTGTGGGAAACCCCTTCAACCCTTCTTATGTTGTTCTCAACATAGCTACTTGAAGGTGTGAAAAATGGCAATTTTCTTATTTTTGAAACGCTGCTACTGTGCTAAATAAAATAACAAAATGCTTGAACCCACATGTGGGCAAATATTTTAATCCAGAAAACACTTTTATTTAGAATTATTGGAAAGTTTATGTTTTTAAAAAAATCTGAAGATGATTTCTGTTTAACCCCTTCATTTTGGACAAAGTTATCTGTTAAAACAAATCCTTTCCCAGCTAACTCCTCTCGCCCCCAAATCCCGGAGGGTTGTTTTGTACTATGTCTATTTAAACCGTTACACAGGGCAGAGTCCCTCATCTTGTCGTGTGTGTGTGTGGTTTGCTGCTCCTTTGCCGCTCCTCTGAGCACTAATCTCCCAGCAATGCACACACACAGTTGTGTGCTGCCCTAACCAAAGGGATGCTGCTCAAATTGAGTGCTCGAGAATGCAGCTCGCAGTACACTCGAAACTACTTGCAGAATCCCGATTGTTTGTTTACTCTGTTGGATTGTTTGGGTATTCCATGCACTAATAGAGAAATTAAAAACCCTCAAACCCTTTGGAACAGGAAAAAGCATCTGCAAAAAGGAGACCTCCTCCCTCCCTCCCATTCAGTTTAATAGAAAGTAGCAATTGCTCTAAAGCCATAGACAGTAAGTCAGCCTGGCCAAATGAAACTAATAATTACATATTTCCCTTTAAATTACTTGCCCAAGGTCACACTGCAAATCAATGGCAGATTCAATAATTTAACCCAAGAGTCCTGAAACCCAATATCCTGCTCTCACCACTAGAAAACCACTGCACAACTGGCTTCCAGTCTGGGAATGATACATGACATAAGGAGAAAAACTATAGATGTTTCAGGGTTTTTCCCTGTGTAGTGGTCATTTATATAGAATTTCTGTTTACCTTGGTCTGGGATAATAAATACTTAGACACATTTTCTGTAAAAATATCTTGAAATGTTTTCAGAAGCTGCAGGGTTGTTCAGCTGGAAATGACTTCTGGGGCTGCTGTGAGAACTGCTAATACGGTGTGCGCCTCCTTTCCTTGCTTGACGAGTAGTTCATGTGGCCAAGCAGATACATATCCAAGTAGTAATAGAAATTGCAAACTTACGACTTTTTTCATTGAGAAAATTTCTTAAATATTTTTTCCGATCTGCTGGCAATATCTTGACTTTGATGTAAATCTCCATCATACTATATGTAGTTTTATCTGTCTTTTTAAAAAAATTCAAAATATTTGTATGTTTCAAAATGAGTTTTTTCCTGTTCTTTCATTTCCTTAACATTAATTGCAATTGAATAAATAAGACTGAGCGGCTCTAATTTAATTTCCACTATTTTCTCCATTCTATATATACCAAAGTAGAAATTTGTCAAAAGAAAAATGTTTTTAAAAACCCCCTAAAATTTAGAGGGATTGTAATGGTTTAGAACATAATAAGAATGTAGCCTCTGGATTTTTCCATTATAATTTTAAAAGTAAAATGAAAATTTCTGACTTTAAAAGTCTTTCAGTGTGTAGAATGGAAAAATGCTGTGTCTGTTTCCTTGGGACCTGCGGTGCAGGGAGAGGGAGAGGGAGCCCCAGCACTGTGGGCTGGGACCTGTTCCTGCAGCGGTTTTGGGTGTGCAGAGCTGTGTGGAGGTGCATCCTGATGGGACGATGCCTCCCAGGGAGCCAGGGGACTGTCGCCTCCTTGTACATCACCAAGGCTGGTTGGAGACATGGTGCTGAACTCGCTGCACGTTCTGCAAGCTCCAAATCCAGACCGCAGGCTCATCCTTAGGTCCCTCCTCTAGGTGTGAGCTGCAAGGTCGTCATCAATCTTCCTGCCATCTCTGCTCCTGTGAAAGCCTCCTACAGCAGGTGTTCCCAGAGCCCACCAGCTCATTTTTCAGTCCTGACCTCAAGCGGCAGGAGCTTTTTCCCGTCCTTCAGGGAGTATATGTGCAGGGAATTATAATTAGAATAGATTTTATTGTCAGGCAGGAAAAGGCCCCACTCAATTCTCCGAGCGCAGGATCCCCAGTGGCCCTGGCCAGTAACAAGGTTACAAGGACACTTTGAAGAGACCAGTTAGAAACTGGTATCCCGGTGCTGAGCTTGGATGGTGCACGTCTGTGGGGTCTCTTTTCCAATCCTATCTCCTACGATGACCAAGCTCTGCAAGTGGCTCATCTGCAGATAAGGAAGAGCTTTTTGTCACTTTGGTACCTTTCCCCACATCACTGGTGCTGGACAGTCCTAGACCTAATGCCTGTGAGATACTAGTGAGCCGGCTGAGTGCTGTAACTGTCTCACAACCAAAGGGAAAATCCTCCTTCTCTGGTTTTTGGGATGTTCTGACTTCATGACCTTAAGAGGATCACAGGGAAAGGAGTCCTTGGGCCTCCTGAGATGCTCTGGTGCAGTAAATCACCAGGGACAGATGGAGAAAGCCTGAAGGGAGTAGGTGGTGGGGGACCAGTGACAGTGACAAACTGGCATCACGTGTCTGGGAACCTGGGCTCTGCAGAAGCTGAGTTTGCTGCAGTGGCAGTGAAAGCAGAGTGTAATACATAGAAACTGGGCAATGTGGGTAATGATAATCAGGGATTGTGAGGTCATCCTGTGCCCTGAGGGGACGGAGGGTGCCCTCCTGGGCTCTCCGGAAGGATCCAGGCACAGAGTCCAGGGCAGGTATAGGACAGAAAATGAGACACAGCCACCTCATGCAGATTGCATTGAGCAGACATTGTCCTACATATATTCCACAGAAATTTCCCACTGCTTGTTGGAGCCAACATCCCTGATTTCTTCACAGCAAGATCACTCACACCGAGCAGGGGTGAGTGATCTCTCTGGGCTGCTGGGCCATGGGTCAGCATTAAGCTATCAGAGGAGGAGACGTCTGAGCCTTTAATTGTTAAAGATGATCTTCCCCGCTTGCCTGTGACAGATATATTGGAGGACTGTGAAGCATCACATGATCAACCTTGTGAGCACAACACATTTTTCTGCTTTCTATGAGTAAATGCAAGTCCTGAAAGAGACAACTGGTTCCTCCTGTTGTCTTGCATCACTGGCTACAGTGTAGTAGCATTAGTAGTAGTATCAACCATTATTTGTTCCTCTTACTGCCTTCCCACTCTCCCAGTTAGAACAACCATTCCAGAGCACTACACGGTGTTTTTTGCAGAGCATTAAAGGGTTATGGTAGGGCCATTTGAGACTTCTGATGACAGAAAGTAGTGCAGAGCTGCCAGGCTCTGGGCATGGCTCTCTGCCATTCCTTATTTTTGTTGGTTTTCGTAGTAGCAGGAGAGTCTGAGAAACAGAGTAGGATTTTGGTCCCTTGTCTAAGCCTTGTATGTATGGAGATTTGCTATCATAAGCAGTATGATAAGAATGCTCTTTCTCAGTCTGGCTGTAGGATTTAAAATAAACTCCTATTGTTATCCCAGTCTTTAAAAACCAGTAAGGCCAAACCTTGTCCTTGGATATGTGTATAAATTTTCTACTGATGGCAGAATGGCCAAAGAGATCTTAAAGAAAGCCCTGAGAAAAAGGTTGGAGATTAAGACCCATCCAAAACATGGCATTCAGAACCAGGACCTCGTTCCCCTTATAAACTGCATTTCACAAAATAGAACTGCAGTCGGTCAATGAAATGAAATTACACCAGTGTAGAAATCCTGTCTGGGAGGGTAAGATCTGATTCCTGGGCTGAACTTCATGGCTTCACAGTGTGGGAGTACTTTAATCCACTCTGAAGAGCCCAGACTCAGATCAGCATTTAATCTTTGCCACAGCAGCATCTGGAGCTGAAATCCTCTTCAGGCTCGTTTTTTATTTGAAATAAAATATGTTTGTCCCATAAAGTACAATGGAAAACTCTGAAATTAAAGAGACCTATGGCCCCTGTATGTGTTCTCTAACATGCTACACATTAGGAGAACAAACACAGTGGGCAGCTCCCCTCCCACCAGAGCGTGTCCAGCTTGAGGCAGGTGTGCAGAGCAGCTCACCTGGAATGCAGTGTTTAAATTTCATCAGATATGTAACACCAAGCACAAATTAGCTGAAGACTCATAAGATGGGGTCTTGTGTGATATCAGTAGGAGACATCACCTGATAAGAGGCTGCTTTGCAACCTGATCCTGCATTTCTCTTTATCATGTGTCCAGGCGATGCTTGTAGAACATGAATCTGTTAGCAGGCAATTCACTAGTGCCTCGACAGGTCCATCTGCAGGCTTCTCTTTTTCACTGTGAATTATTGTAGCATCAAAAGTGCCACCTGCTCCTCCTTGGGAAAATGCCAGTATAGAGTGAGTGGCCAGCAAAGCTGTCTGTGATCCATCAATCTTCCTTGTAGCGATGGTGTCGCAAAGGATGTGAAAATTGGGAGATAAATGCCTAAAAGTGGGACACGAGCCCCTCAGCCCCACTTAGGGAATGTCTTTCTTTAATTGCTGGCAATTACACCACATTTGCCATCACAAAAGATGAAAAGCCTGTCCACGCTCCTGGGACACTTCACTGCTGTAATGACTTTGGAAAGCAATGACCAGACAGTCAGTGAAATCTGGAAATTACTCCAGAGGTAAGAATGAAATTTAATCAAGGATGGTGAGGATAGATGTGGACTGCTAATGACACAGTGTGTTTAATATCAGCAATTCACAGCTGCTCATCTCACCTCAGCATCACCCTTTGGCTGACTTTTGTACAAAACAGTTGAAAAACTGAAGGTATCTTCCTTCAGGTTACCTAATTTCTCAGATCCAGAAGTAGGCACACAACATTTTTACAATCCAGTAGTAATTTTACTGAAAAGGTTTGATTAAGATGTTGATCCCAATAATAGGGGAGAGATTTTGAAGCTGGTACCTTGAAATGAAATATTTCATGTTGCTATTTCCAGTGAACTTGGGCTTCCAGGAACTGCCCAGGCTCAGTCCTTGCAGCATAGTCTGGCATTAGCTTATCTTGCACATTTTTTTTCTTTTCACTTTGATGTAAAATCATGTTTATAAAAGAAACAGACAAAAGATTGCTTTGGTCAGACTTTGTGTTCCAGCAGGGTGTTGTGCTAGAACTATAGTGAGAGGTGGTTGGTGCTGTTTACTTAATGAAATAAACCAAACTACAACCGCAGATTTAGATAAATTACAGCTCTTAGCTTTAAGATTTATTGGTTTTGGGAAGAAAAACAGAGTTTTTCCCAGGCTTATTTTTGCTACTGACTGCATTCTTACAAAAATAGGAATTTGGAGGAAAAGCCTCTTTCACTTGTTCTTTGGGATGTACACGAGCTGTGCTGAACATCTTCTTCTCCTGACGAGATGGATCCCACTTACAAAGGGTGCCATTTCTCTCCTGGAGTGAAATCTGCCTTACTACAGCTCCAGACTAGGTCTCCCAGGTCTGGACATGTCTTTGCTCCTGTGGCTCCAGGAAATTCTTCAATGTGTACTGAAAGGGGGCAGCTCCCTGGCAGAAGTGGTGCCAAGGACACAGAGCCTGGCTAGCTGGTGCAGGCACCTTGCCGTGTGTGGCAGATGGGCTCATTTCCCTGCCAGAAGCACCTCACCACGCTGCAAACAGAACTTTAATTGCAGCATGTTTTAGCTTTTCCTAGATGCCTAGCTGCACAAGCAGGATTTGCAATGAGATCCCATGGGCCGCCACACAGGATGCATGGTGCTAAGGAAAGGCTAGAGGACCAAGGAGCTCTTGCAGAAAACACCCTATAACTCTTTTTAGCCTAGAGTAGTATTTGTTGTTGAAAACTTATCATAAGCTCTTAAAGCAGAGCAATAGTAATGCAGCCTACCTGGAGAAGAGATGCTTCATCAAAAAACCAGAAGCAAAACCCAAGAAACCTCAAGGACTCTGTCCCTTATCAATCTACATCTCTTTCATCTCACACTCCTGTCAATGGCAACTTCCCCTCTTCCACCGCTGAGCCCAGTGAGCTCCATAAATAGTTCAGTTGGCACAAATCAGCAGTGGGGAGCTGCTGATCCACCCTGGCTGAACAGCTGCCCTGGACAGTTACTCCCTCTTAGGACTGATAAAATCGTTTTTCAAGAAATAGGTACTGGAGTCTTTTCTTTTGCTCCTTTTGTTTTTTCAACAGGGTTGGGCAGTTCAGAACAAACCAGTCCTTCTACTTTAATTGGTAGTCTTGAGCTCTGCAGAATTCTTCTTTTTGTTCTGTATTTTTGCTGTTCTGAAACCAACGTATCAGGTGGAGGATTTTGTTGCTTTTTGCTTGTTTGGTGGTTATTTTCAGGAGGGGTTTAGTGGCCTTTTTGGAAAGGTAAGAAGCTGTGTAAGAAGAGTCTGGATGAAGAGGATGATGTGAAGCAGAGTGGCTGTCCTTTATGGCTGGATTCTGCTTCCTCTGTGCTAATTGGTACAGAATGGGAAAAAATGCAGATGCTGAAGTACAAGAAAAAGAGCTAAGTGACCTCAAACCCAGACAATATCGTGCTAATTCTTTCACATAAATCAGAGCATAAGGAGTTTTGGCACAGTCTGTTTGGTCAATAGGAATAATTTGTTACAGTACAGAAAAGAAAATAGGGCAGATTGGAGCCCTGGTTCAGGCAGGAGTGAAATAATTGATTAAATACAATTGTGTCTGATCGTGCATGAGCTGAGTTGGAGCTGCTGTTTATAACTCTGTGGTCATTAAAACAAAATGCATCCTTCAAAATGCAGGCTGTGCAATGCTTCACTGAGCGACTGTGTGTGCCTCATGCAAAATTAAAACCTTCTCTCAAGTGTAGGCTGTAGACTTTGGGACAGCAGGGGTTCCTCAAAGAGGTCCAGCATCTCATGCCTCTGGTCCCAAAGAGAATAGTGAGCACATTTTTTTCTTGGACGCTCTGACTCTTCTCCAATGAAACATCCACAAAGAGTGAGCAAAACTTGTAATGCAAACCAGCCACCCAAAATATAGGACTCACTGGATGTTGCAAGCAGAGATTGGCAATGGATTCAGGCACATTTGTAAAAGGGCACACAAATCCTGCTGCCTTGGGTGCGAGAGGAACCAGACCGCTGAAGGAAAGGTCTCTGTGGGCAGCCCCGGACTTCTGGCAACGTCCTCAGCCGAAAGCCCATCTCTTCTCTTGAGACAGTATCTGCACAAACTTTGAGCCAGAAAAACTTTTTTACCAGCCTTTTTTTTCATGCTTCTCATTCATCCAGACCTTCCTTCCAGAAAAGCAAAACAATATTCACAGCCTTCTGATTTAGAGCAGCCAAGGAGCCATCCAATTTCCATCTCCCTTGCCGTAATAAGAGGAAACATATAAACCTGGCGTTGGTGGAGTTCAGTCAACATACCCCGAAAGTGCCACTTCTCTTTTCTCTGTTCCTTGCTTGTAACTTGGTGTTTTTGCAGAAGGCGGGGGTGGAAACAGAAGCATTGGGCCAAGGGAGATTTCATGGTCAAAAATTCAGGATTTTCTTCTCATGAAAGGAATAAATATTTGCACACATCAGCATTTCAACCTCAAATGATTTAATTTTGGAATGCAAAGTTGTGGAGGGAGCGTTTCATTCTGGCTTTGCTGATGTACTCCAGTTTGTGTAGCTCTTCCCCCATCTGTGGATTGTTATGTTGGTAGCTTTCATCCCCACCAGCTGATCTTTTTCCCAGAGTCATGTTGATTTATTTGTCTTCATTGGGCTTCTGATAACATTTCACCAATAAATTAGTTTTAAATTAAACTTTCTGTTGTGTCTTTTATGTTGGACTCAGTGCATGTGCTAGAAAGGAAATTTCATTTCAGAGATACTTTATTCCTCTTTTTATCGCCCTCTTCAGCTACAGACGCACCAGCTGTTACATTTATTTTACTTTGGATGAAAGTTGCAAAAGCACTGCATAAATTACGAATAAAAATTTGCTGTTAGTGAAGCTGACCAATTGTAAGGAACATTTTAGACAGCCACAAACCCGAAGTTGTTGTGCATACAGCTGAGTGTGCAGCCTAGCGAGAGAACCTGTGCCTAGTTTGTGGTGCCTGATAACAGAACGAGCACCCGCTGTGATTGTCGCTCCAAGCCTTCCCCTTCCCTTGCTGCCAGGCCAATGCAAACACAAGAAAGCAGCACTGAAACAGTCTGGCTCAGAGCCTGAGCTCATGCTTCATTTGTCTTTATCCACTTATTTGAGCCCATCACTATGGCCCCATGAGCAAGGCGTGCTCGGGGTTTCAGGCAGGGCTGGAGCTACTGGCTCTTCCCTGTCCTGGTTGCTTCCCAGGACGGTCAGAGGTCCCAGGATGGTCAGAGGTCCCAGGAGGTCTGTTCCCCTTTACCTCCCAGCTGGGCTTCCCAGCAGCCTGCCTTCCCCAGCATGTCCTTCCCAGTTCAGGCTCTGCTTTTCCTCCACTTTCATGACTGAGCAGCTTTCCATGGTTAAGTTGAGAAAAGTTTTTCATTTGTTGGGGAAATCTTGCAGCAACTGAGGCAGCCATGCAGAAATCCAAGAAAAAGTGTTTTCCTTTACATAAATCTAACAAAACACCTGAGCAAACTAAAGCTCTGCAGCAGTTTGTTACATCCTGACCTCTCCTGCAGCGTGGCTGAGCTGCAAGCATGGGCAGAGGGGAAAAAACAAGGCAAGGGACCAAATTCTGTTTGTACTGGGACAGGCCAAGGCTGTGGTTGCTTTTCTTCAGCATCTCGCTGGCCACCTCAGTGCTTTTAAACAAGGCAGGAAATTGCTTCTCTCTGCAGCTCGTGGTAGCGAGACCTCCAGCACTGCCCGGGGCTGCTGGGTGCCCTGGGCACGCTCCCGAGGGATGGCCCCGGCACTCACCGGGGCTGAGCGGCCACCTCGCCAGCAGGAGGCTTGACCTGCAGGGTGCACTCAGGGCTTTGCATTTTAGTTGCACTCTGAGGTGATGAGAGGAGGTGAAAAATGCATGTTTGGCTTAACTGAATTCCAAAATGGAGTATTTTGTGATATAAAATATAAAAACACTGAGCACCATTTCTGCTGTAGTTTATTTTTGTAGCAGATGCCATTCATTCTCTGCCTGCCCCATCTTTTCAGCGCATTGTAAGTAGTAGTGATGTATAGTCTTCTTGATGAAGCACTTATCTGGGGCCCATTACTGTAATGACAGAGCCCTCCATACTCTTTCGAGGTTTTATTATCAGAATGACTCCCTTGCTTCAAGCTGATTTTCATAAATCATCATTTTCTCATAAGCTTAAAGGAAAAAAATGGTCTTTTGGAAACCCGTGACCTACTTTATTGCGTGATTCCTCAACGCTGGTCCAGCTGCCAGACCCAAAGACAGAGTCACATCAGACCATGGTTTGCTTGCAGGAGATTATTTTATATTATTACATTATTTTATAATCTCCTGGGCTTGAGTGGTCGTGCATGCAAGCCTTTATAGTGCCTTGCTCAGTACTGTAACCTTGAATTCTGTGCAGACTGGAATTGCTGCCAGACCCTACACGCAGGAACCGACTGCCTAGATCACCCCTCCAACCCCTGGATGCAGCTTCATATTCCCACGGGGACAACCTGAGGAACCCCTGCCTTGGCCACCCTGTCCTTCAAAAAGTGGGAAGTTCAGCTGGGAGTGTCCCGTCAAGGAGGTACTGGGAGGAAGCCCTGGGGGGCTCACACCTCCTGCTGGCTCAGTGCTCTCCACCTCTGCCTCAGAGCAGAAACAGCATTCATGTCTTATCCTCCGTAACCTCTTATTATTTTTGGATAGGAAATCCAGAGGAATTCCTAACAGAAGCATGGAGAAAAAACAAACCTCTTTGTTTTGGTCCCCAGGATAAACATTTCCAGAACAATGTTAAACCGGAAGAAAATGAGAGCTCCTGAGGTTCCCAACCCGAGCCCGCACCCATGTGCAGGACACCCTAAGCGGCTCTCCTGGCAGTGGCATTTCCCAGTGCTGATTTTCCCCTTCTCACCTGCATATGCCACCTCTCTGCCGCTTGGGATTTCCTGATCCCCGTCTTTTCTGCCAACCCTCACTGCGTCGAAGGGCCACATCCCAGAGGCCAGGATCACCTCCCTGCTGCTAGCCCCGTGTCACGGTGCCCACACCCCTACTGCCACAGGGCAAGAGCTTCCTCCCACACTTTCTGCTGGGCGGTGTTTTCCTGACAGATAATGCAGAGAAATGCGATTGCACCCCCCACCAGCTCCAGCAGCTCTGGGATTCTTCTCTCTGTCACGGGAGATTTGCAGCTCTTCATTTCCCTCCTGATTCCCTCTCCTGGCTGGAGTTTCCAGGCCGTGCAGGCTGCTTTGCTCCCTGGTGAGGCTCACTGTCGGGTGCTTGTGCTTTGGGATTGGCAGGGATCCTGCCCGTTCCAGTGACCGCTTTCTTTCCCAGGCGTTGGGTAATTCCTGTGTTAGTTCTTTGTTAAATCTTTGGATGTAGTTCATGTCTGAGTGACCATTTGGTTTGATGTTTTTGGATGTTAGTTATTTTAGGATTTAGCAAGATAACTTTTTTTTTTTGGCAAATGATATCATCCCACTGTTCAAATAAGGGAGAATCAGAGATATTTATGAATTTGAGATAAACACCAAAAGATTGTTTTCTTTAAGGAAAAAATGAGTCTGTTTAAATGTTAAACAATATTTGGTTTCATCTTCTTCTAAACAGAAGCATTCTTTTGCTTCTGAACTACATTTTCATTTATAAATTTGTAACAGTCATAGAACTATTTGTAACAGCGTTCATAAAACTACCTGAATGAGCCATTTTCGGTTTACTCAGAATCTTTGTGATTTTCTAAAATTTTTGTTAAGGCTTCTTACCAGAACTCACGCAAGCCCTTGGTTCTTGGATTTGCAAATTGCTGTGGTGTAAAGAAGTGTTCCCCCACTCGCAACAGCAGCTTTCTTAGCCTTGGCATCGGTTCTGTTAACTCTTCCTTAGCACGTGACAGAGGGACAGTCTTCATGGCTGCACTGAACACGGTTCAAGGACAATTCTTTCCTCCACTGAAGATATTGTCAGCCACAGCTGGTATGAAAGGAACGCATTTAATTTCTTCTCCAGGGATAATATGATGGGATTTTTCTTGTTGGTTTGTAGCCTTTTTTTTTCTTTCTGCTGACATCCCTTGTACACCTCTATTTTTTTAAATGTATCTGTTTTTTTACTCTTGCTTTCTTTATCTAGCTCTGTGCCAGGATTTTACAGTCAACGTAGGCCACCAGAGCTACACCAAACAGATAATGAGGACACGTGGATCAAACTAGTTGATTTAATTTTGCTTTTCACTTTGGAACCACTACAAAGATTCCAAAGGAAGCATATACTCCTGTGTAAGAAATTTGGGTCTTCTGCAAGAGGTTAATTCTTAGTTACTGTTTGGGGACCCCCTTGAAATTGTATTTCTTAAGCATCTCAGAGATTTCTAGGCCGCAGGTTGAAACCAGCAGTTTAGTGTCCTGCATTAGTGATGGAGCCGAGGGTGGCACTTGAGTGGCAGGGACACAGGGTCCCACTACTTCAATATTCTCCAGAGCTCTATTGCCTCAGGTTCCTGAGCAATGCCTCTCAAAAACACACCGGATCAGCAGTGCTGAGGGGAGCCTTTTGGGCACCAAATCAGAATGTAAAAAATTAAAAGAACTGTCCGAGTAATGTCTTCTCGATACATTTACCCATGGCCAAGTCATTGGGATTAATGAATGTAAATCCTTACAGCCAATGGGATTAGCATGTGTAGATTCCCTCTGGAGGAAACCAGATCATTGGATGAGCTTTCACTGAAGTCACTGTATTCCCTGTCTGCAATTAGTTAAAAAATGTTTTAATTGTAAACTAATTGATTCAGCTATTGCCTGTATGCAGTTTCAGGGAATTTTGACTAGATGGAGCATTTTTGTGGTCTGCATTATTTCATTGTTGAGATGTTTCAAACAAAGGAACAATTTGAACAGATTTCTTAAAGGACCAAGTTTCTAATTAATTGCAAATCACACACTAACAAATTACCAGACCACTCGTCCTGTACCCAGAGGGATAAATGCTGCCAATTTGAGGAGGAGATTGTATTTTTCAAACATAACAAAGAAGCTGAATTCCTGTTTTCAGTACAAAACGGAACTGTGCTTTAACTGTGAAATCCAAAATCGTGTCTATATTAGAAAAGCCCTAATATAACTATAAAATTCAATTATCTGCTGATGATACTGTCCCCTTTGAGTCCCTCGCAGCGATTTCCATCATTTCCCTAATACTATCTTTGGCCATCACCTGGAGGCATCTGTTCTGATGACTGCTGCCATTTCTTGTCTTCATTAGTTTCCTGACGCCCTTATTTTTTTGGCACTGATTTACAGCATTCAAGACAGGAAAGCAGCCCCAGTACCTTAACTCGGTGTCACTTGCAGACCGGTGCAGTGATAGGACAAAACACATCAGAGCCTCACAGGAAATAGCTGGGCCCCCACAAAATGTTGCTTGTTCACCAGATGTGCAAGACCCGAGTAGTTAAGAAAACAAAATGTGGCACTAAAATAAATGAGCAGCAAAATTCCACCTCTGAAATTTTAAAGTTAAAAAAAAATATATATATTAAGTCATAAATTTTAAAGAGATACATAAAAGCATATTGAAAAAGAGAGTGGAACACTGTTTCAGTTAATTGATTTAATTCAGCCTAGGTTTTCTGAACACTGTTTTTCTGAAATAGGGAATAACAATTGATGGAGATAAATTATGCCTGGCTGTGTGCATTAATTAAAGATAATTGAAGGTGGATGATTCTGACGGGGCTTCTCTTCACCCCCCTTCCCCTTTTGCCGTGCCTGGAAGTTGGTATTCTTTTCTAGCCCCTCCTGTGCGCAATTAATTGGGCAGGAAAGGTGCCATCCTGTAAAGTACAGAGTGTGGCTGGGGAGCACTGAGCCCTTTCCAAATGGTGGGATCTGAGCGACACAGCCGCTGGGAGGGATAGGACCTCAGGGGGTCTCCGTTCCTCTCAGAGGATCAGAGAGGCCATGCCGATACGAGAGGCTGCAGCAGGGCAAGGATATGCCCCAGACCCAGATGTGACTCAAGTGCTTCCCTCAAGTCCCCCTGTGGTCCAGCTGGAGCAGATGGGTGTCCTGGCTGAGCATCCTGTGAATCTTGGCCAGGATGCAGCCAACTCCATCTTACTGCATTTGGGAAAAGCGGAGGCAGCAGCGTACCTGGGCTGTGCCCTCGTACAGATTTGGCACACCGATGGGCTGTGTACCTGGGAACATAAAAATGGACATGCACTCAGTGCTTATACAGTGATCAACGCCGAATTTATTTCTGCCAAGACCTGCTTCTGCTGACCTAAAAAAACCAGTGAACATTAACTTATTTCATTGTATCTGCCTTACCTCCCCCGCAGCAGAAGAAATTTGATAGGCAAGAGCATTTGGCAGCCAGGACCAGGGCTGTTTAGGCTGATCGTTACTATATATAAAGTCATTGCTGTTAAAGTTCTAACAGAGTCACTGCATTGTAATACTAGAAATTACACACTTGCACCCTCAGTGACTGAGGAACCTCAGGCAGGGAAGGGTCTCCAACAAGAGAGATCTCTTGGGGCTCAGAGCAGCGTGTTTTCTCCCTTTCTAGAAGGGATTTCCCTACCCTGCACCTAAGCCTGTCCAGTGAAGGAGTTTGGACAATCTTCTGCTCTGCTGCACCCATGGATGGAAAGCTTTCCCCAAGCTCCAGTCCTAGCAGCCTTTGCTGAGTGTTTAGTTGATCTCTTCTTGTCCTTACTTTTAAAAAGAAAAACTGCTTAATGTCATCTTTGTCGGAGATTCTTATGCATTTAGGAATTAGTCTTGCCTCACCTTCATCTTCTCTAAACTAAACAATCTTCTATAGACTAAACAAGTGCAATTCTTTCTATCTCACTGGCTGCATTTTCCAAATCTCTGATCATACTTGTTGATCTCCTCTGGATTGTCTCCAGTATATCTGTAGCTTTATTAAAGTACAATGCCTCAAACTGGACAAAATCTTTCGACTGAAACCTCCACACCAAAGTGCAGAGCAGAATAATTGCTTCCTTTGTCTTATGTATGGTGCTTCATATATACAACCCAGGTATTTATATTTTTTTTTGTCTGGGCACTGCACTGCCAGCTCAAATCCAGCCTGTCATTTGCTACATCCCTCAGACCTTCTTTTGCCATGCCACTGCTTACAAATTTCTTCTTCCAGATTTACAGCTGGGAATTTGGTTTCTTCTCTCTCTGAAAGTAGCACAATATCCTAGTGGTTACTTAATCAGGTTGGCTGTGGACCATCTTTCCAGGTAATTTTTGTGCTTTGATCCTGTGACTTTGATTCTCTTGTAGCCTCTCCAAGTTTAATGGTAACCACAGATTTCATCCTCTGCATAATTAGTGAAAAGAATGGAAACAGGCCCTGAAAAGATCCCAGAGGAATCCCACTTGAACAACTTCCTATTTGATAGAACAATTGATAACTGTTGTTTTGGAGTAAAGTTCACCCAGTTGTGCACCCATCTTGTCGTGATTACGTTTTAGCTCATACCTAATGCGAGATAATCAGGAGATAAGATAAATCACATCCACTTGCTCTTCTTTATTCACCAAGTCAGCTACTCTATTAGAAAGGGGGAAAATAGGCAGGTTTGACATGATTTGTTCTTGACAAACTCAGGTGGACTGCTTTTTATCACCATACCATAATTCTGGGTATTTAAAAAACGGATTGTTTAATAACTCATTCCAGATTTTTGGGAAACCAGGATGAGTGGTTTATAGCTTCCTGGGGTCTCATTATTCCTTTTTTAAGTTCAGCACTAGAGTCACCCTTCTCCTGTGCTCCAGGGCTCGTCCTATGCTATAAGAATACTTTACAATAATTGCTTTACAATAATTGTTAGTTATTCACAGATTACTTCATCTTATTTCTTGAGTAAGTTCAGGTGAATTCTATGAGGCCCTGCTGACTTGTGTGCAGTTAGCTCATCCAAGTATTCTTAAACTTGGTCTTTTCCTGTTTTGACCTGCAGTTCTGACTCATTTTAAAAATAATTTGGTTAATTAGCTGGTCACAAACAGCTTTTTTTTTTTTTTAAATAAGGGCTGGATAAAGAGACATGTCAGGCTTCTCTGCAAAATTTGTTACTTGCTCTCTTTTCCTGTTTAGCAATGGACCAAGACTTTCCTTTTTCTTCCTCTAATTAAAAGGTATTTATAGAACTTTTCCCAGTTCCCGTTGATGTCTTTCCTAAGTTGAACTGCCTTCTGTGCTGTAGCAGCTTTGCTTCTGTACCCAGTTGTTTGTCTTACTCCCTTGTACTTATCCTTAGCTAAGGGTTCGTGTCACACATTTCAAAGTCCTCAGAAAGTTGCTGCATCTGGAATGATACCTCCGTCTGCCTGGTCTTCTGCATGGCGGTATCTGGCTCTAATATTTCCAACACAGAAAACTTTAAGGATCTTTTCACTCTTTTGCTCCTGCTGAAAACCTTGGTAATTTATTAGAGCTTTTAAGTTACCCTATTGTTTTTTCAACACAGTTTTGGGTAACTAAAATCTCCTATTGCCACCGTATCTCCTTGTTTGGATATCTTGTACAAATGCTTGTTAAAGCTTCTTCTACTTCCTATGAGTGATTGGATGGCCTGTAGCAGATCTCTGTCCTGAGCCACCCTGGGGTCAGCTGTGTCACAGCATCTGAACAAAGACTTACAGTTCTTTCTGTTTCCCTGGCTCCTTGTGTTTGCCTGCAGTGGTCAACATATTGCTCCTCTATTTACATTTTTGTCTGCTTTAAAACTAATGTTTCCAACTCTCAGGCTGCAGCTAAGAACAACACATTTCTCAGTGAGCTGCAGGCTTCTTCAACCATGCTGCTCTGGGTCTGCTCAAGAGGCCACTGCCAGATTATGTAATAGTTCGGGATAACTTGACCCAAGTTTGGTACAATCTCAGTCGCAGGCATTCCTCCACACCTCTGTGGGGATATTTTGCTTCAGCCTGAATGAGTTGATGGCAATTTGGACAAATGCCTTCTGAAACTGAAACAAGATAAACGGACTCCTAGAGAAGGATGTAACATGTCTGTTGATAAACCAAAGAGCACCCCACTGCAGCACACAGTAGTCTCACTTTGAACAAACACATGCAGAGACACCATGATACTGGAAGATCTGACACCCATCATGATATGTCCTGATGCTCTGTTGGAACATTAACTCTTTTTGATCTCAGAGAGACACAATCACCTCCACCAGCCCCTTTCTGGAGGGCCATCTTCCAAGTCATCACCAAGCCCACGGGGAAACAAATTCTACCTCGGCACCAGCATGACTTGAGAGGTATTTTTCTTCTTCTCAGGTTACAGACATGCCTGGGCAAGAAGGTTTTTTTAGGGCTTGCCCTTGCTCTTACTGAACTTGGAGTCCTAATGACATAATCAGTGCAGGATCAGGCCAGGGGAAGCAGAGTTAAGGACATTCAGAAGCCCTTGAAGAGCTGGAGCCGAGGCCGCAGTTCTTGTTTGGCCTGGCGCGTCATTTGTGACCCATCCCATTGTTCTGAGCTTAATGCTTATTCATTTCCTCTTTGCTTGTGTTTTCATATATAATTATTTTTAATTGTGCTTTTTTTATTTTAGAGAAACAATAAAAATAAACTCCCTTGGGTCATAGAATGGGGATCAACACAATCAGGTCAAGGGACTGCTTTTAGTGTGAGTACTGACTGATACAAACATGGATTTCAAGGTGACAGCTTTGCCTAGAAACTATCTGATTAACAGCGGCAGTCCTGGTGTGACTTCTGGGAATGAAAATACTCTTATCAGGAATTCACAAGGACCATTATTTTAGAAGAAATAAGGTTACTCTTGAGAGGACAACTAAGATATTTAGGGGTTCTCCCCTACTGCAGAACTAACATTGAACATCCTGCAAAAACTATAAATATTTGATTTTCCTTTACATCATTAAACTACACTGTCTCACTGCAACTGAAGCTCACACATAAACCGAGGCTCTTCTGCCCTATGTCACGTCTCTGTAGTGGAAGAGATGTTTATGCTGGGAAGGGACTGGAAGGGATGGAGGAGGAAGGGAGACTCTTGTTTTCATAATGAAGAGAGAAGAGCAGTGACGATTTCCTCAGATTCCTCTCTCCCTGTCTAAAGGGGAAGCTTTAGGGAAGGGTTGTAGTGGAACAGACAAGGTGGCTCTGCAAACTGAAGCTGTGGTCCAGGCATATATCTTTTCCCATTAAGAGGCTGAAGCGCAGGCTTTTCGTAAAGGACCTGCACAGATTCCTTCACAGTCAGGCTGAGTATTAGGAGAATTAACAGATATTTAAACAATACCAGGGCACTTAGATTAAACATTAAGGACTGGAAGAGCCATGCAAACTAGACTTTGGTTATTGCAATTGCACTGGAAGTGTTAAAAAAAAAGTGATGTGGTCTCCCTCGGGCAGAGGCAAAACGCATCTGAAAGCTGCTGTTTTGAATTACGATGGCACACTTATAGAAAACAGATAATGCAGATACCACAAAAATGTGATGGGTACCATTAACAGTGAGCATCACACAGCAAATCATAAACCCGAGTGCCTTCAAAATGTAAAATATCCAAGTCAGAGGATTTGTTTAGGGAAGGGATTAAAAACATGTAAAAAAAGGTTGTGTTCTTTTAGCCCTTATACAGTTTTCCAAGAGCTCTTTAAATAGAAGCTTAAAAAGCTATTTATGCTTTTGAAAATTAATGAAACATATGCCCTACTGTACAGAATATAATAATAGTAAAATAATGCCACAAACAGAGACAAAAGATGTTGTAAGACCTTAAGTTATTTCTGTAGCTATATTAAAAGAAGTGGTTCTTGACCTAATTTTTGAATAATGGGTTACAGTTGCCTTGATCTTTTGGCTGCTATTCTTTTCGACCCTATTCAAAGTAGGCAGGTAGTGACTGATGCCATTACTGATGTGGACAGGCAAAACTTTTTAAAAAAGAAACTGAAAACAGTTGGAGGAATTTACATTGAAGAGAAGATTAATAAGAGTGGACATGAGAAATCTATGAAGAGAGTGGGTGGGATAGATAAGAGAGGGAGGAATTAATATTCACATTGTCTTTAAAATAAGAGGTTCAGTGAAACTCAGCAGCAGGAGCAAATGTAATACTGATAAGGGGAAGCACTTTTTCACACCATATGGCAACTAGACACGGCAACCCCTAGTTACAGGATGTTTTTGAGGTTGGGAGTTTATCAGGATTTATGTAGAGAACTTGCCAAGTCATCACTGTGAATGCTAAATAGAGCCAGGAACCGGAGCAGCTTCCTGCAGGGATGGGGGAACATCATTTCTCTCTCAGGAGGAGTCCATCACCCACCTCCTGCTGTCAGCTCCAGGATCCCTGCCCGGAGGGCCCCATGGTGGGATGGGCTTTGGAGGCTCCTCTCTCCCACTTGGCTGAGTTTTGTGGGGTCGGTCCAGGCTGTGCTGAGTTCCCACTGCAGTGGCCGGTGCTGGAGCGAGCCCCTGGCAGAGTCAGGGGCTGCATGGGCCGTGGGGAGCATGGTTCCTTCAGCCTGCAAGACATCCTTTTTCCCAAAGCAAGCAAAAATGCTTCATCTCTACGCAGGCAGAAGACCTAAACAGCGGTTGTGCTGGCAAACTCCATGTTCCTCTGGAATGAGAAACCAAGTGGGGTTCCACTCCTCTCCTAAAAGTCACGAATGCAGGTGATACTGCAGACACCTTCAGGTGCAGCCCTGAATTTCCATGCTGAAGTGGAGCTGCCTGGGAGCCCTAAGGGAGCTGTGTGGGAGCGGGAGGGAATCCTTTGCTCCAGGGAAGACCCACGACAGACTTTACATTCTAGGAATCTGTGACCCATTTTCATGACATTGCCCTGAAGTTTGCTATTGGGAAGCAATTTTTCACTCTGAAGTCCCTTATCTTGAGGAATAATGAAATATTTATGATTTTCTCCCTATTTACTGCACATGCTGATAAGCAGCTCTGGGACTAAGGAGCTGTCAGAATCTATCTCTTTTTCCTCCATTGGGCTGATTAATTATAAAATAAATAAATCATTAATTGAGATTTCAGTAACTGTTTAAAAAAAATCATGCCGTGTTGGAAAGGTCAATGTCCAAAGTAATTTGGGATTCAAATCCCAGCAGGTCTGATGGCTGCCCCATTTCTCCAGGGAAAAGCTAAGTGGGACACCTGAGGGGAGGAGGTATTGGTCATTAATCCAGGAGTCAGCAGCTGGCCAGATCCAGTGATCTCAGTAAAACAAAACATGTGCATAGTGTGTGGCTTCTCAGAGCCTGGGTTTCTTGCCTGGCCTGGCAGTCTGAAGAATTGCTTGCTTTTGCAAGTTTAATTATAAAATGTATGCCAAGGTCAGGGAATAGGTCACTGCTTTAGCCATCCAGCTGGGAGGCCTAAGGATGCCTCGTAGGAATTAGGTGGACAGGAGGATTTTGATGGAAAACGGATGGAAAAAATTGCCTTTGGAGAAAGGGCACATGCAGAGTCCATGCAGGCAGTCATCTTCATTACCACTGTGTCTGCTGCATGTAGAAACACGGGCAGGAAAGGAAAGAGCTCCGATTTTGACTAATGACCAGTCAGAAGGACTCCATGATGGGGCAACGTGTTCCTGAGCAGAGCATGATTGCTTTAGGGGAATGTTTCTTTTCGTTTGATGAAAGATATACTGTCACAGTGTGTATGTGTATTGGTACCCTCATCTTCCTCTCCTGATTCTCCCCTCATTTCATTGCAGTTGCTATTCTTTGCACAGGGAAATGTAGGAGGAAAAACAAGCTAAGCACATCAGTAAAAGAATGTGTCATTACTGGGAATAGGTAATTTTGTACCAAAGAAGAAGAAAAACTGCAATGGTGGTGTGATTATTGGTCCTGCAGATGTGCTCTTCTTGCTGAACTTCCATTCTAGTTAATCTCATCTCTGTCTTGCAGCACCACAGTGAAGTTAGAGTAACTCACTGACTGCAGGTTAACAAAACTTTGCCTGTGGCAGCAGCTTGTGGACATGTGCTCTGTTTGCCACATTAGAAGGGAATTTGAGTGAGTTATCTGTCTTAGGAGCTAAACCAATTTCAGTTGCCTGTATCTGCTGAGGAGTCTGAGGTCTGTGACAGCTCTGCACATGGAAACCCATCCGTACAGAGGACAAATTGTTCTCCACCAGCCTCTGGGAACATCCTGCAGCTCAGAATTTTCTGTCTCCCAGTGCCAGGCGTTTGGCATAACTCTTCTGCAGGGAACAATGAGCAGCCAAATATTAAAACAAGTTACTTCCTGATCATGCAAATTGATCCAGCCTGTTTTTCTATGGGATTTCTGGATGTCATCAGCATAATGACAACCAATGTAAGCATTTCCCATGACCTCACTTTTCCATGCACTACCTGAAATACTTCGCAGACTCTCATCTCTTCTCCAGTGATCTTCTAACTCCAGGGAAGCCAAAAGCAGCATGTGCCACTGCCTGTTTTGAGCCATGTGGCACTGACTGGCTCTCAGATATGTTTGTTCCTTGCCAGATGGCAATCAAACAGGACAGGTAATTTCTGCTGTCCCCTTGCAGTCCTTCCCTCACTCAGAACACTCACTGGAGTCTCCGTCCTCTATGCAAGCCCTAGTTTTCACTGCTTTATAGGAATCTCTTGTCTTTGATGTCTCTTCCATTTTATCCAATGTGACTGAAAGTGGCCAGTGGATTCAGAACCTGTAGGGGAGTTTGCAAGTGAGGGAGGAAGGAACTACCTAACAGCATTTGCAGTGTGACCACTGTGGCACAACTGGCTGCAAAATTTCACATCTTCAGAAAAATACTGCCCAAACATGTTGGCTTCATGTGCACAACTTTCCCCAGCAAGAGGATGTGAAGGAAGGTACCTCACACAGGATGGATGTGCAGCACAAATTCATGGCCAACTGGAAGATGCTCGGGTTCCAATACCACGAAGATATGAGGCATTTGTGGAAAACTTTGGGCTTGTCGTTATGGCACTTGTCATCAGCCCTAAATGAACTTGAAAGTAAGCACATCCATTCAAGAAATGAACAAGATACAACAGTTGCACGTGACATTTGAGTGAAACATTTTGTTCTGTTTCATGGCTTTTAATAGACAGAATGTTCAGCAGCAGGATCTGCTTGGAATTGCTTAGATCTGAAATGCTGTTAACTGGACATTGACAGACACAAAAAGGTAAATCAGTGCCACTGCCACCTGTAGGACAACAAGAACAGGAAATGGGTAAGGCTGGACACTCATCAGAGCTGTGAGTAAAGTCCCAAGGTCCTGTGGAAAAATTCTAATTTAAAAAAAAAAAAAATCTTCTAACTGCTTTCTTGCTTCTGATTCCTGTTGGCTGTGGTCTACCAACCATCTTCTGCTACGATATGAGGGTCACAGCCTGGGTGGTGGCATTTCTGCATGCAGGTGTCCAAGGCATGGGTCAGCCACCATAATGTCTCTCTACATTTACATACAATTCACCTTGGTAATAGAAGCTTGCTTCAGAAACTCTACAAATATTAAAAAAAAAGGATGTTGGAAAATAATTTTCTTTTTTTCTGCCTAGAAGACCCTTTAGTATTCAAACCGTGTGCTGATGGTCATGATATAAGTTCCTGGAGGGCTCTGTGTTGTCTGTATTATTCTGGTGAAAGAACTACTACTTTCTTTTTAGGCATTTCAGTTCGGCACATCCCTTTAAGAACAGGAATGTATGTCTGAGCTTTGGAATAATTAGAATTAACAAATGATGGCATTGCTATTTTTATTGCCGTAATTTCTAGGAGCCAAGTTCATACTAAAGCCCATTGTGACTATCTCTTTTCATGACAGTCAGGCAGAACAGAGCCAAGTTCTGCTTTCAGTTACAGCCATATAAATCTAAACTACCTACATATTCTTTGCCAGTAATACTTGTGTAAGCTGGAGTGACCATTCTATAGTATTATTTTCCCAGAAAAAGCAAAGCAATAATTCATCCATCTGACTTAAGAGGGCAGGTTCCAAGTAAATTGCAAGCACAGCTAAAAATGGAACATGAAATGAGTAGGGAGAATGCAAGGAAATAAAACAATTTTAAGATTTCCAGTCTTGAACGTAAGTATGCGTTCACATGTATGCATACCGAAAATATCTGTTTGCAATCAACTTCTTTGTCACTTACTGCTGGAGTGCTGGATTCAGAGAGCCTGCTACTATGAGATGATGTGTGAGAAGCAGCACAGAATGAGAAAGTGGATCCAAAGCAGCCAAGGCCTGGCAGCCCCGAGGAGAAGGCTTTTCAGGGAGCTGTTTGGTTTGAGAGATGCTTGGGCACCTTGGCAGGGAAAGCCAGAGCAGGACTGATAAAGAAACAGGGAGAGATAGTAGAGGTAAGGCCATTTTGAGCACTGAAGCAGCATCCCAGCACAGGCAGAGCTATTCTGGGCTTGCAAGTGAGAACACCTTGCAGATGGGATGTGATGGGAGTTCGGGAGCTTGGCTGTGGTGAACAGGAGCCTGTGGCATGGGAAGACTTTGCCAATGGGCTGCACGCATGGCTCTGCTTTCACAGCACGGGCAGGTTTGAGGTGCAGGGGGACAGAAGTCAGTGCTCCCTCCCTGCTATGCAGCTGCCAAGCGTGCTCTGACATGGTCCTGAGGGTCTCTTGCTGTTGTTAACACAGGTGCCACAGAAGCTTTCAGGGAAAAGTTGTTATCTGAAGTGGAAGCAATCCCTGCAGTCTGGAGGGATGCCATGTGGAGAAGTCTCCAGGCCCTGGCTTAGCCAAGAGGTCATGTGCCAATTTGGCATTTAACACATATAAATATATGCTTATATTAATGACAAATATTAGAGGGTTGAAAATATGTGGCTTGATACCAAAATGGAGGATAACTTTAAACAACTGCATTGGAACTGTCTGCACACAGAAGTACGAGCCAGACAACAAGAATGAATATAGCAAAGTAATGGAGATATTTGAGAGGAAAAGTTTCCCATGGATTTGCAAGAGCTGCAGCTGGAAAAGACATGATGTTCCCTCTCTCTGCCAATGCTGAGCAGCTTTGCAGTGCTGCACACCTCCAGCACGTGCAGGGCTGGCTGAAATGGCCACACTGCTCCCTGAGAGCACAGGCCAAGCACTCATGGTGTTTGCATCATCAGTGTTTGCATTGCCACAGTACGAGGGCAGATGGAAGTGACAGCCTAGTCTCAAGCCTGGCATCTGGTGACCATTTCTTCTCTGTCCCTTTGCTGTTTGTGAGCTGAGCCTGCTTGCTGCCAGCACACTGCATTTCCCACGGAGCTGCTCTGCACTGACTCATGAAGCCCCCCTTCATGAGTGATGTGTGATGTCTGAGTCTCACACTGCTGTTTCTGTCTTGATTGGAGGGCTGCAATATTCACACCTGCAGTATACATCCAGAGGACTACTGATTTCTTTCTGAAAGTCTAGTCATGGCTTTTCCCATTTTTCCCCCTTACAAGCAGTAAACATGTCTGAGAAGGCCACCTGCAACACCTCCCTCCAAAATTATCTAAAAGAAAGCAGCAGTGAAACAAAGTGGGGGGGCTTTAAGTTAAGTCGTAGTTCTCCCAGTCCCCTGGCTCAGATCAGGAAGGCATGGAAGTAGGGAAGGGGGTGAAGTAATATGTATTCATTTCATTTTTCTTGTTTTCACCAGGAGTAGGGATCTTTTCCCATTTCTACTGTAAAAAAAAATAAAAAAAATCCAAGGAAGCCTCTTTCCCCTTTGTCCCCCGTAGACTGAGTGGGACCAGCACTGCCATACAGGCTCTCCTGAGAGGCTCCTGATGGACGGAGACTGGCACAGGCCTGCTGGTCTCTGAAATGGCCTTCTAGGAAGGCAAGTGAAGAAAGCAGCAGTTTCTTTTGGAAACTGGATTTCAGGAAAGATAAATGGGGTGGGAAAGTGCATTAGTGTGCCTTAGTCCTTGCATCACCTTGGCACCTTGGGTGCTCAGCGGCTGTATAAGCAGCAAACAGAGAGTGATTTCTGCTCCACAGAAGCTGGCACCACTGCCAGGAGAGCTGGACACAGCCGAGGCTGAGGGAGGTAGTGCTTCTCCTCGGTGCAGAGATCACTGGGGGATACTTTTTCCACAGTTTCTGTGTTTGCACTACAGACCCCTGACCCCCATGGGAGCAACCAAGGTGACACATCAGCAGAAACAGGCAGTGCTGGGGAGGTGTCTCTCAGGACTCTCCAAGGGCTCGGGGTGCAAGTCACGCAGTCCTGGGATAAAGAAGTTGCCTGTATGTCACACATCGTCTCCTGCTGGTTTCAGCACACAGGAAGGCATATCCTTTACTCAGTGGCACTTTCCATGCAGCACATATACCCACAGAGAGTCCACACAACTGAGGTCACTTTCTCAGGCTGCCACCCTGGGCTTGGTTTCCCCAATTCCCTGTGAATACAGCTCCTCAGAGACATTGCTGATTCCTGGCACACGAGTCCTTTGAAAGCAGACCATGAAATCTCCCTGGTTTGTTTCAAGTCCTCTGGTGGTGCTTGATTGCGAAGACCTCCCAAAAAGAAACAGCTCAGTCCAAACTGCCAGTAAAAGACTGCTTTGGAAAGAGGACAGAAAGCCAGTGTGCTTGGTCCAACATGAGGGAGAGCATGGCAGGCAAGCTGGGAAGCAATTGTGAAGAAAGTCTGGCTCCTCTCCTCTTGCCCCAGAGTGACTGACAGGTGCTCAGTGCAGGCAAAACCTCTGGGGAAAGAATGTAATGCTAGGGAAGTTAAAGTTAGCTTGCCCAATGTAGGCAAAAGCTTCATGAGAGCACCAAAAGATGCTTCCCAGTATCTGTGGTGAGTGGGCAGACCAGTTTCAAGACCTTGCCTCCAAACAGGGTGATGCTCAGTGACAGAGTTGTCTTCTGGTAGGAGTGTCTGAACCATCCATTTCTTCTCTTTTCCTCATATTTTAATAATTAGATATTTTCAGGTTTTAGTCCCCCCCATTAGTTAAAAAGAAAAGAGAAAGAAACGCCATCCTGACCTGATATTTATCTCCTCAGCACGAAGAATATCGGCTGGGTGGTTCAAGAACAAAAGAGCAATTTTTGTCAGAGCGAGGTCACATGAAAGAACAGCTCAGGCTTCTCTAACCACATACAGCATTGCTGGCACAGAGTGTGTGTGACAGAGACTCTCAGACACTCAGTGATGAAGGCTCAGTATAGAACAGACCATCAGCATCCCTGGGTGGAGGGCTGAGATTTGTAGCTGAGGCCTGTGAAACAAAGCTCTGGAGGTGAGATGTTGGGAAATGTACTTGGAAACATATTTGAAGACTCCCTCGACTACAGCAAAAGCAACAGTGGCAATAACTGTATGTAGGTTTATTTTATTCCGAGGCTTGTGGTTTTCACTGCTTGGCTGGGGATGGCTGAGTTTCTCATGCAGTGATAACACTCATCCATAAGTCATGATTACAGCAAGTGACATAGCAAGGCTGGAGACAGGGAGCAGCTTTTCCGTGACCAGAGCAGTCCCATATGGAGGCAGTCTGGGGAAATTTCACACCAGACATATGGGAGTGGGGGGCAGATACTGTGAGATGCTGAAGAAGTTTCACTTCAGTGGGAGTGACAAGGTGCTGAGAAAACTCAGTGCCTTAAAGGTTGAGACTGACTGGTATTTCTAAAATGTCCTCTATGTTATGGGAAATATCACAGACTCCAGATTCATGACCTGAAATAATTTGTTTCTGCATTTTAGGTTTCCCTTTTTATTCTCTATTTTTACCCTTCCTTTATCAATTGTATTCTCCCACCATTGGAATATGAACTTTATTATGAAGCGACTTTGTGTAAGTATTTAATTCCAATAAAAATATTCAGTAAATCAAAATTCAACTTTTTAATTCAGTGTTGCGCAACAAGTCTTTGACTGGATTTGACTTCTCGGTATTTGAATTTGTGAATTTTTCACATAATTTCATCCAATCTCTTAACTTCTTGTAAAAAAAAAAAGAGAGAGAAGAAAACAAACAAGAAGAAATAAAAGCAAGAAATCTTCGCTCCTTCCCGATTTCACATATTGCCTCCTCTTTTTCTCTTACTGTAGTCCCCAGCCAGAACAGTGGGAGAAATAAAATATCTGAGGACATATGGAGAGAGATTGAACACTAGCATTTTTGTCCCGTTTCTCTCCTCTCCATTTCCTTTGTCTGTGGAAAAAAAAGGGTAGAAATATGAGCCTCTGTCCCTCCACCTTCCCTTCACAAAGATCAGAGAAGTTTAAAAACAAAGTGAAAATCAAAACCTGGGATTAAAAATCAACAGAATTACTTGGATTATTTTGTTTCAAATATATTTGGCAGAAAAATGTGTTACTTGGCAGGAGAAAACTTCGCCCTGTTTCATTTATTTGTCAGGTCTGTTCGTTAGCAGTATGTGAGGAGTTAGTCACTGCTTGCGTAGACCAGATTATGTCCATACTGGCTAATTAGTCCCATTCCACTGAACCTCTTGGGATTTTCTGATTTTAACCTAAAACAATAGGGTTTTCTCTGAAAAAAAGGGAGAAACAGAGGTTGAAAGATCTGGAAAGGCAGAAGCCTGTGGTCTGAAGCTGGAGGCATTAGCCCTGGCAGGAGGAGTGCCTGCGGTGCTTGCAGAAGGACTGGGCTCTTCCTCCTCACAAAGCTCCTGCCGGCAGAAATTTAGAAGCTCCCTCTCTGCTGGGAGCAAGCTGGATGCTGTGTTCAGAGGTTCATGTTGCAGACAAGTGTTTATTTATTTTGCAATGAGGACTGGAGGGGTCCCTGCTGCCCTTGCTGGCCATGTGCTCCACAGGGCTATGGACAGCTCTGCCCAAGGCTCATGCTCATATTCCTTGGTACAGAAGAGCCCAAAATTCAGGTACCAGAATCTCATAGCAACACATCAATTTTTTTTCTGCTTGCTTCTCACATAGTAGAGAAGAAAATGTATAAATCTGTGAATAATAATATATTTATAATTTAATAATAATTAGATTATAGTTATAATTTATAAATCTTCTCACTGTGTCTATTGTCACTTCTGCATCCATGCCACAGAAGTACCGAGAGGCTTTTGGAGAAAAGTTTCATTGTGCTATGACCCCTTCCATCCAAGGACTCCTGTAAGAGGCAGGTGCCAATGTGAAAACTGATGTTCAGAGGGAGGAGAGATCACAGGGAATCCCATCCACCTCTGTGCTGCAGTGAACACCAAATGCAGATTTCCTGGCTCCCAGCAGCATGTGCCATAGCCATGGCACCACACCACCTCCAGTTTCTAACTTTTGTTATGGCATCGCATACCTCTATGCCCCTGGGCAGCTCGGTAAACCTCCCTTTTCCAGTTCCTTGCACTCTAAAAGGGTGACAAAAATTCTTGTCACCCCTACGATTGGCTCAAGATTAAACGTGTGCAAAGTTTGATGAAAAGACAAGGTGTGAATGCTGGCTGCTGTCAGGAAAGGAAATGGGGGGGTTTAGCAGGTTAGGATACCACCTACAACTTCTGTATTTAGTGCAGCAGAGGACAGGGAATTGGGCTTTTGGTGCCAGTGCTATTTTCTACTCATTGGAGTACATTAAGTATGAGAGTAATTTTGAAATACGACAGAGAGCTATTGCTGGTAGTGATGGACACAACAACCATTGAAGATAATAACGGTGTGGTTCTAGCCATGTCAAATTCCATCTCGCTTCAGCTGCTTTCCAGGAAAATAGATTTCTGGCTTTAAATATGAGGATTAGCAGCAGCAGATTTAGGGCTTAAAATAAAGTATGTATTTTAGATTTATTTAAGGGCCTTTGACTCCCAAACACTTTGCTTTAATATATCGCTTTCTGGGCTGACGTGGCTTTCATTTTTCATCACTACTTTACATTCCAGTGTTTGAATGGTTTGTGAAGGGGAAACCAGAGTTTTTCAAAAGCTGCTGCTGTTTAAGCAAGGGTTGCTTTTCTTTTCTGCCTGTAACAGGTTCTTAGCAGAGAGAACTGTAATTCAGAACAATTCAATTTTCCATCATTTAAGAGGCAAGACATGTAATGGCTTAATCCTGATTATACACAGCCATTTTAGAGGGCTGACTTCCAGATGTTCATGTTCTTTTATTTATTTTTTTTCTGTTTTAATGTGAATGCTATCCATTTCTTTGGACTTGGTGCTAGGAAAGAAATCTCTGAAATCCCCAGGATAGAAACCCTGATCAAACTTCAGTCAAACTGAAGTCAGAAAGCTTCCCTGAATTTCTAAATATTCACTGATCAAGTCCAACTCAGGCTGCAGCAATGGAAAATTTTCTCTTAAATCCTGCCCTGGAGGGAATTTCTATTTGGAGAAGAGCATGCTCACTCTTCACTTTTTCTTGGACTCTCTTTAGAGATTGTTAAGTATGACGAGGTCAGAGCTCTAGGATCTGGTTTGCATCCAACCAACTTTGACCTTCTGAAGGCATTGGCTGTACTGCCAGTCAACATTTCATGATTAAAGGTCAATTCAGATTACTCCTTTAGTTCCAAAGAATTTCAAGGGGGGAGTAGGGAAGAAGGCAATGACAGTGTTGGAAAGCCAAAAACTAGTTTGGTAGCAAATGTTCTGTGTGTACCAGATTTTAGAGCCCATATCTGCCAGTGTCAAGTGTCCAAGTCATGCAATCCTCATAACAGGCCTTTCCTGTAAACCCATGCTTTCTGGCTCAGTGATACAATCTGGCTTTTGAGATGTGAGCTGCTCTCCCTAGTCTATTTCCAACAAAATGTGCCGTTTTTAATTGAATTTTGGTGCTGTCTTTGCACACATTATTCTAATCATCCAGCTGGGAGGGTTCTCTATGTAAAAAAAACTAAGAGGTTCATGCTGAGGCTCTGCTGTGCAGATCCAAGGGACAAATTGGAGTTGGTGTAGCTGACTTGCAAGCAAGCTTGTTAATAAAATTTAACTCTTAAAGAAGACAGCTTAGTCCTGACAACTCTGATTGCCTTGGCACACTGCGGTGGAAATACAATTACAAGATTGGACTGCTCTCAATTTGCTCCAGATCGACAAAAAGCAGGAGAAAAAGTGGTTTTTCAATTGAAAACAATTAAGTCAGACTGATTTGAGGAGCATCCTGATTATTGCTTAGCTCAGCATTACCTTTTCATCTGCACTGTGGTGATCTCGGATAGGTAGATCAATAAATTTCCTCCCCCTCAGCAAGCACAGTCGGCCTCTTGGCCTCAGGCATGAGCTGAGTGGAAAGACCCCCCACAAGCCCTGTCTGTGAGGCTGTTCCACGGGCGGCCAAAGCTCTCTGAGTGCTGCTCGGCGGTGCTCGGTGGTGGGTTTCGGCACAGTAGTTTATAAGAGCATTATGAGAACCCACTGTTGATTATAACCTAGTTGTACAGTAAAAAATAGTGGGCTTTTGATCGTGCTCCACATGTAAGCCTCTGCCTGTCAGTTTTCACCTGCTTCTGAGCTGCTGGAGTGGCAGGAAGGGCTGTGCAAGGGAGCACAGGTCCAGATCCCACCTCTGCCCAAAGGGCTGTGACAGCTGCACCTGGCCTCGATTCCTGCCAGCCCAGCTCTCCCTCACAGGACGTGTCAAGTGTTAATTACTGCTCCTATACCACTCACAAGGATCACTTACTGCACTGAGAAAAAAACCACCAAATATTATTTCATCCTCTGTGCGGGTGACTGGGCTGAGTTCCCCAGCAAAGCCCTGACTCCAGGCAGAGGTTGTGATTGTGGGGAGCAAGTTAAAACAAAGCAGAGCAAAACAGGAGGTGCTTTAAAGCAGCTGAATAAAGACACACAACAAACCTGCCTGATAAAGTACTGTTGAATTAAAGCAACCTGATCCCCGAGTTAGCTATGGTGATGCATCTTATTCATCACCCTGGAGAAAGGGGCCGGCAGGGAGTCGGGGGGGACAGCATGGGCAGTGTGGATAATTGTGGAGGCCTGCTGGTAGATGGAAAACATCTGGTTTGTGTTTGAGTTAAGAAGGGATATTTAACTCTATTACCCAGATTTGTATCTGTCTATTACTTATTCAGATTTATTAGCATAGGCTCACAACATCAAGGTTGTGCGAGGCTGAGGCATCTTTGTGTGTTGGGAGAAACTGAAAGCTGATGCTTAAGGCAGTAAAGTTACAACAAACACCTGCACATCGGTGCCTGCTGATGGAATCACGGGTGATGTGTGCAGGGCACGTGTGGGGTGTCTGAATAGTGAGGTACCTGTGCACGTGCCCAGTGGTGGACACGGGCACGGTGATGTGAAAGGACGAGGGAATGTAAACTGGAGGCACTAGCACTGTCCAGCCTGAATACAAGACCAGTAGCTCACAGAATCAGTGAGTGGGTGGGTTTTCAGTGACTTTCTTCAACACCAAGAAGATCATTGCCCTCTACCTTTCAGCTGCAGTGCTTTACCCCCTCACACCACCTCCCTTCAGCACCATCCTCAGTATCCCCATGTCCTCTGTCTTGTCCTGCCACACCGCCCATACTGCCCTACCTTCCTCCTCTGGTGCTTTTCCTTTGCTTTTCCATGTCTCTTTTCCACTTTCCTAATGCAAAATCCTTGCTCCTGTATCAAGGTGTTCGATCTCTTGCCCTTCTCCATCTGTGAGACTGTTGTGTGTGGGGACTTACGAGTAGTCAGTCTCCTTGAAAGCAGTCCCCAAAGTGCCTTAAACCAGGTGTCTGAGCTGAGGGAGAATTTCAGAAATGAGGTGACTCAACCTGATGGCCTTGGGATCGGTATTCACGAATTCAGGGCACCAAACTGCACTGCACGGAGCCTGACAGCAACCATGGAACTATTCTTCTCCCTCCTCCCTCCAGCTCCTAGCTTGAAAGTGTTCATTTTGGGAACAAGGACTCTGCCACGTTTCTTAGGCAATCATCCACGCTGTAGGAATAGCAAAGAGTGAAAGCAAATAGGTCACAAGCCACTCCTAGGCTGAAATTGTTGCCCAGCACCGTCCCATGGATCCCCATGAAGACGGAACACACAAACACGAGTGCCATTGTTTTGTGGGACAGTATCTACTCTGATTAATCAGTGATGGTTTCAGAGATTTCTAGTCAACCAGTTCCTGGCAGGTGTAAGCCTATATTTAACATTACCCAGTCCCAATTGTTATTTAAATGAAAATAGAGACTTTCTTTCCTTTCATTTCCATTTAATTCCTCCAAGATAGTGGCTATAATTCATCACATTTATAACTTCTGAAATTAACTTCCCTCCCATGGAGTTCAATAAATAACACTTTTCCTGAATAGCTCATTCACAGTGCAAAAACACCTTCTTCCTCATATTTTTCACTTCATAGAATGAAACCATATGAGGTGGTTAAGATTTACATGGTCAGCTCTGGCAGGCTTTTTATATTTATTTGGGTTGCAAGATATAAATCAGTACTGGCCCTTCTCCAAGAACAAGGTATTTGTTATCTTGCTGCATGTGTGTTTCTGGGTCAAAATTTGATAAGGTGTTTTTAGCATTATTTCACGGGGTAGGTAGGGTTTACATTGTTCTGTGCCAGGTTCCATGTTTTGACTGCAGAACATTACCTTATACTGCATTTTATTACAACTGATCAATGGAAGTTTGAAAATTTTCCCAGCTTAGAAATAACATACGTAATTGCAAATCAGTTTTCTTCAGGGACAGTCCCATTTAACTGAATATCCCAAAAGCTTATGTGTGATCAGAATTGGAATTTTTTAATGGTTTGAGCACAAGGCACAGTCCAGTAACAGGACTTTGGTGGCTTTGTAAATTGAAGCCATCAGAAAAGTATGTGACTGTGAGATTCAGGAACCTGACAAGGTACCAGCAGCTGGGCAACTGAATTCAAATTGTGGCAGATAAATCTGCCAGTGACTTGAAGGGCTTAGCCAAGAGTACTCAAGATCTAAGACCTGATCTTATGTACATGCACAAATATGGAAAAATTCCATTGATTTTAGTGACTCTTGATTCATCCCATGACTCGTGGATTTTGTTGCTGGAATTTATTATTTACTGAATGAGTAAAAAGCAAAGGACTTTCAGATGAATCTGTGCATAACATCAGCACTCAGAGATCAGCATCCTGACATGTCTCACAGAGGTATCTGTGTTCAAGGAAACAGCAAGTGAATACTTATTATTCAGGACTTCTGGATCCTGAATCTTTTTGTTTACTATGAAATAAACCAGGTTCTCCAGGAAGTCGTCTGGGAGCCTGAATTCAGGGAGAGCACGAGAGGTGCCACTTGAGCCCCAGGTAGCTCAACAGGACGGACAGATGGAAGGACCTTGGAAGACCTCGCTTTCGGATCCTTTGTGCCTACAGGATTACACCATTTCGTGAGAGAGATTTCGGTTCTCTGCTAACAAAATGTTCTGGACAGCCCTTCACACAATTCACCAAGACACTGAATTAGAGCTGCCATTTAGGTTTTCCTTCACTTTTGTAGCCTGGATGATGGGGAAGTCCTAGATCTCTGTTGTCCATTATGCCTGTTATCCTTTGATGCAAGTAAATGAAGGAATTAAAACGTTGGGAAGTCACGCCTACATTCGTAGAGATCCAAATCTACACTTCTGCCTTGTATCTATATGTACCTCCTAAGCTAATACTTTTTCTTCAGGTATCTCTCTCTTGTGTGAATGTCATGAAAAATATTAGTTACACACAGACGATTTTGGCTTAGTCCTTGTTGTCTGCACCAGGACAGTGACACGGTGATTTGTGCAAATTAGCAAGGTGATCTCACTCATTACATGAAGAGCTCTTAAAAATTTTCATTGTAAAAATCCTCTAATGTAAACAAGGGCGAGTTCTGGATTTCCCCTGAGGGAATTACTAAGGTCAATAGGATTTGTGATGTGACACAATGAAGAAAACACAATCTATATTTTCTTCAAAACCTGACATTTGTAACCCCATTTTCTCAGTCTTTAATTCTAAATCTGAATGATTTTACTTTCCATGCTGTCATCAGCAGATCAGCTTGTTTTGTGGAACAGATCTTCTCCACTGCATGAACCCCCTGGATGTCTTTCTGTCAGAATTTAACTCAAGATCTCATCCAAGCTCCAGGCCTGCATCAGAAGTGAATAGAAGAAAATGGCGGTATCTCCTGGGTTTCGTCTTTCTGCTGTGAGAGTTTTGTTATTTTATCCCTTTTTCATTCAACAAGACTCTTTTCCTCCCCTGCCAAAATATTCTCAGATCTCTTACTCACTTTCTTTCTTCATCACCAGTTTCACTTTGCATTAGTCTGCTCATTATCTCTGGAAGGAAACCCTTGATGTTTTCCCTGTCCTTGAATATCTTTGATACGCCGAAGTTCCCTTTTGAATCCCATATTCCTGCTCCTGCTCTGGGCAGTTCCGTTACTTGACTCCCTGATAGCAGCCATCTCTGTATATGTCACTGATCAAAAGTGGTGAGAGGGGAAGAATGCAAAAAAGAAAGAAGCAAAATACCTAGAAGTTTTGTTTGGCAAAGATTCAAAGCCTCCTATCTGATCAGTCATAACCTCCCTTCTGTCACTAACATGTTTCACTACAATTTACATTTAAATGGTGTTAAATGAAGACTTTTCTCTTGGCTACCCACCCCACCCCCCTGTCACCGGAGCATCCTTTCCTTCCACTTTCACCTCATGTTACTTGTACAGAAACCCAAGGAGAGATTCGACACCCCACTCCTGATGGCTCTGCTTTAACTCCGTGTATAAAACTCCTCCTTTGTAGGCACCATTGTTAGTTGACAGGCAGTTCAGGCAAAGCCATGACAGGCACAATAAAGGGAGAAATTTTGCTATGAGGAAAACCACAGGTCACTGCAAAGGATTATGCTTTATTTCTAAGAGGTTGAAGCAGTGAAGCATTTGCTATACTTTATGGAAAGGGTCTGAAGTTGCGAGATATTTATTGACGTGAAACTATGGAAACCTAGCCCTAACAATAATTCAGAGATTACATGATGGGAGGTGAGGTTGGTTAGGAAAGGGGTTCCTAGGGCCCCAGTCTTCCATTTGCTGAGCATGTCACCATCTCCTGCCAGTAAATTATCCACTGCAGTGTAAGGTAACAGCTGAATCCTTGTGAGCCCGATGGGACCTGCATCAGGTCCCACTCTTTGAAAACTCCATATTTCACACAGCACTGGAAATTCAACAGCATGTGGTAATTAATGGTCATTGAATGATAATTATATTCTATTCCAGAATAGAACATCCTGAGATGGAAGGGACCCACAATAATCATCAAAGTCCTGGACCTGCACAGGGGGTAGGCAGTGATCTCTTCTCTCTGGGGACCAGTGACAGGACCTGAGGGAATGGCATGAAGCTGTGTCATGGGAGGTTTAGGTTAGATGTTAGGAAAAGCTTTCTCACCCAGGGGCACTGAAACAGGCTCCCCAGAGAAATGGTCACAGCACCAAGATGTGTACTCATGATGTATACAAACCAGAAGGGCTGGGTGTCTCTAGAAGGGGGAGAAGTGTTAATATGAAAATTAAGTCCCAAGAATTAGTGTGGGGTTTTTTATTGCTTTCACATGCCTCCAGACCCAGAAAAAGCTTTCATAGTTGCTTAAGCTGAACGTCTCTCCAGGAAACTGAAGATATGAAATTCAATAAAGACTTTACTTTCTGATGGAGATTTTCCTCCCCTTTGCAATATTTAGTAATTTCTCACACTTGGGAAACATGCTCCTTGTGCACAGAGCTCGGATGCACCCAGTTATCAGTTGCATCTTCCTTTTGTGGTATTTATCAACTCTGTATTTTACAGGTTATTGGGTATTTCATTGAAAGCAATCTGAGTCTGTAGGCCCCTGGTCCTTGTCCTCCTTCTCGTGATATCAAAACACCCCAGACTTGCAAAGCTTTAGATGATTCTATTCATTGGAGGCAGGAGGAAATATTATCCACCCTGCGCAGACGGGGAGCTGAAGCACGCGCCAGTTGAAGTGATTTAGCTGAAGGAAGGAAGTTTGTGACTGCTCTGTAAGGAATTGAATACAGTTTTTCCTAGTCCCAGTGTGGTCCCCTTCCCCAGACAATCCTTCTCATGCCGAGTGCTCCAGCTTTAGATCTGCCATTAGGCAGCAAGATATCTGTGCTAATGATGCTTCAGTGACCCAGGCATGAGCACTGCACAGTGAAGCACTTGAGTAAAAGCCTGATCTGCAAAACCTGCAGCAGAGGAAAAAGGCAAGGGGAAGAAACAGGGCTGGACTTAACATGCTTTGAGTTCAGCATGAATCTGGCCAGGGTCCAGCTCCAGAAAATATCACACAATATGATTTTGAGCAAAGGTTGTGAATGAGACCACATGTAAACTGGGAGGACAGAGTGTGTGTACAAGAAAGCAGACCTAGGGCTGTGTATGCTTAATGTGCTTTTCAGATTATTCTCCATCAGCCAGAGAATTGCTTTTCTCCTCACTACACAGATGGAGCACTGAAATACAAAATAAAAGCCATTATCTGTCCAATCAGTGTCTGGGTCACAAGAGTTTTATTGTGGGTGGGTAACTGTGAAAAATTTCTAGCTACTACTGCCAAGAGAACTTTGAAATCTCACCGGAAACCAAAAATTGCACTAAGGATAAATAAAAGCAAAAAGAGGGTCAAAAGACCCCCAAATGAAAACTGAACAACAGAACATTGATAACTTCAATGAGAGAGAATGCAGGCCTTTTTGGCCTAGAAACGTTTTAAAGATCCTCAGCACTTTAGAATGTGCTTGGCAGATCAGTTGATTGCAGTAAAAACTTTGGGATCAGATCAGAAATATAGGAGGTGGAGGTAAGGGTAGATACCAGATAGGAGTGCTGAAACAGTGATAAAGGCTTGTAAGGGCCCAGTGCAGAGAGCAGGATGCTGCTTTCTGAGGACACAAAGAACTGAGATGTGTTGACAGCTTTCTCTGGCAGAGATTTTTCAATTGTGCATCTATTGCAGCACCTGAGAGTGGGAGTCAGCTGGGAAAAACAGGGTTAAATGAGATATAAATATGAAGCAATGAATCAAAACGTTCATGTCTTGAGTGCAACAAGTGATGACCTGGCTAGAAAAAAACTATAGGCAATGTGTAGACAATGAGCGCAACTGTTTTCTGAAACTGTTGTGGTGCAGTGAGGTGCTGCTATTGGACACCACGCATGTGAAGACAGGACTTTGAGGGCTGGAGTGGCTGTTCTAATGTGAGAAGTGTCAGTCTTGAAACACCTTATTTTTTCTGCAATGTCCATTTAAGTCTTAGTGAAGACTGCTCAGTTTTCTGAGTAGTATCAGCAAATGAATGATCTGTTTATGAAACACTCACAGATTAGCCCCATAGTGGGAAAGTTTTTGGCTCCTTTCTGCATGAGGCAAAACATGTATGCTCAGTAGTACCAAAATATTTCAAGAAAATTATCACAGAATTGGTCAATTCTAAAAAGTGACTCATAACAAAGTCAGTAATTGTTTTCATTTTCAAAACAGAAAGTAATCCAAAAGGATTTCTCACATTGAAAAAGCCTGATTTCTTTTAAAAAACGATTGAAAGTATCCTTTAAAACAGGTTTTAATTTCTTTTTCAGTTTGTCAAATATTTTGGACACCATTTCATTAAAGATCAGGCCAACCTGACTATTCACCACCAGCAGCAAATGTAAAGCGTGTCAACCTCTAAAACCTCAAATGGAAAGCCAGCATCCCACCACACCCTCCCACAACCCTGTTGCTCCCACGACTGCTGTGAAGCAGTGCTACCCTGCAATACGAGGAACCATACCAATGTCCACTGGCAAAACTTCTCCCTCTCCCTTTGCTGTTGCACTGGTTGTCACCTTTCAGCTCAGGGCTGCACTTCTGGTGTTGAATTTTCACATGTTTGGTGAGACCAGTCAGGGAGTTCCGCCCGGGAACCATTTGGGACCTTCAAGTGTGTTGGATATATGAGGAAACCATTTCTCCAGCATTTCCCCCATTGAAAAAACCAGGACTTTCCCCAGTGTTTCTTAGCAGAAAACCTTAGGCTTACATGGTCATAGATTTACTCACAGTCCTGGGGGACGCAGGACTTGGCTTTTATACCTTATATGTTCTTGCTGCGGTTTTTACACCTGTGTATTAGATAACTGGCCAAGACATTGTCATTCAAAGAAAGCCTCTGTTTGAAACAAAAGACTTAAAGCCCCCAGAAGGATTGTCAGGCAGCTCTGTGCTCCAATGTATTCCCTTGGCTTTCTTTCTCCTTTCCTGTTCTTTGTGTGCATTTATCTGCTTTTCTGGGCACCCACGGGACTGTGCAGTGATGCACATCGCTGCTGGTGCAAGGAGAGGCAGTGGAGGGGAGGGGCAAGCCCTGGGGCTGACCCCCCAGGACAGGCACCCTCATTGCTTCTGTGGTAGAGCCACGTGGGATGATCTAATACAGCCTCCACATGTGCAATATGCATTGTCTGTAGTTTAATGTGCTTTATTTAGGTCCAGGCAGCCAGAGAAGGGAAATGAGGTTCGATAAACAATAGGAAAACATAGACATCTAAAAACAGATTATTTCCTACTCCTGGGTTGTACTGTGCCATTCTGTGTTCCAGCAAAAGTTGAGGATTTTCATGGGAAGGCAAAACAACGGGTGTAGCATCACCCCTGCCTGTGGCTCCCCTGCCTTTCCTTCGACACCCCTGCATTCTGTTGCCCTTTCAGTCTTCAGAAATGATCCCAAGTGCCACTGCTCATCTTTGGTTGTGCAGCTTCCTTGATGAGGTTGAGAGCCCATGTTACCTTGCACCCTGAGGGATGTAATCTGCCCACATGTCTCAGTCCGTGAAGAAGAGGGGAGGAGCAGCATGAAGCATTTTAGCTGCTGCTCCTATGAGGCTGAATGATAGCTTTTCAGATGAGTTGTGGTCTTGCTTTTGGGCAATTAATTTACCTGTTTATCATTAGAGAAAGGTTTCCCATGCAAGCTGAACTAATGAGTTCCTCCCATGGCTTCAGTAAAAACTACATTTTTTTTGGCCTTTAGAGAAAAGATGCTCTGCTCAGAACCTAGTCGGCACTGAGTAAGGATGGACTTGGCACGGGGGGAGAGCAGGGGGTGTGAGGAGACAGGAGCACGAGGTGTAGTAGACCTTTGGTCATACAGGTCTCTAGCTGTCAGACCCAAGCCAGACCAGTGACCTCAGTTTCTACATCTTTCCCTGCATGGAGAGCTGGTCCTGGAATGCTGCACTTGGCTGGCTTCTCCCATCTTCTCCAGTCAACCTCTTGAGAATTTTCATTAAAGAGATTTAGGAAACTCGAAGTTTTAGAATGAAAGAGCAAAAGAGAAGCAGCTCAGTTTTAGAATGTAAGTCATTTTGGGTAACTCAGCCCACGACTTTGTAATACAAGTAACATGAAAGACCTCTGAGAGTGGAGTCTTGCTATAATAAAACTTTCTTTAGGAAATGCTTTGGCATAAAGTTGATCCATTTGCTGTACTGCACTGTTTTGATCTCAAAGAAGCCCAGTAATTGCATCAAATCTGTTTTTCTCTGGAGCTCATGGAGCCGCCTGCACATTTTTGGTGCTTGGAAGAGGCCAACAGGAGTAAATGAGCACTCGTGTTGCAAAACAGTTCTGTGTCGTCAGTAATCCCAACAAAAAGGCACGGGGAGGTTTACAGAGAAATGTTTCCTGGCTGGTGCAGGCCTGCATGTGCCTGCTTCTCATTTCTGAGGAAGTCAAAGGAGGGATCATTTGCTTTTTATTCATGTCAGAGTCTACTGAAATCCAACATTCCTGCGTCCCACAGGGAACCAGGGAGCAGTGTTCAAGCCTGGGTGGCTGACAGAGGAAACTGCACACAGAAAACCCCAACAGTGAACTAGGGAGAAGGCTACTGTGAAAGATATTTTGGGGTTTGCTGGTTTGTCCCTATCTTGCTATTTGCCAGTGAGACGACTGGATCTGCCAGGTTTCTGCTCAGCAGCTCTGATACTAATTTTCTATATATTCAGTAGGGCTGACGCTAGAGCTATCACATGTACTCAACAGACATGTGTATGAGCATTGAAAGTTTCTGGAGAAGCCTGGGATTTTTTATTCCAAGAAAATGACAAACTTGGAACATCCATTTCTTGAGTTTGTATCTGGAAGTCAGAAAACTACCCTACCCTCCTCAAAGGAAAGTACTTGCGTGTCTATACAGTCTCTAGACGCAGAAAACACATCTTCAGAGGCGCCGATTTGGGTTGCTCTGGACTGGGCCAGGTCTGCCAGGCACATGGGCTGGGGCACAATCTAAATATATTCACAAATCTCTGTGCATTTTATTATGTGTTGCTTTTATTTCTCACCATCATTTGTCAAGCTTCAGGTCTGAAACATAAGCACTACAGCGTGAAACCCTAGAGGTGGAAAAGCTGTCTATTGTCATACATCAGGCCAGTATGGGAACACTGTTGCTGCAGGGAGACACTCACCCCTGGGAAGCTTGGTGGGTCTTTTTAACTCCACATGCTCTCAGAGAAAGAGGTGCTGCAGGACAGGGAGCACCTTTATTATATTGTAATAAGGGATATTTCTGTGGCAGCAAAGGCTTTACTTGGTAGGTTTGTGTTACTACTGCTCAGTGTAGAAGAGACAGCAGAACCCGGTGCTGAGCAGACAGCCCTTCACCAGCAAAACAGCACTTAGAAAGGTCTCTTTGCAGCTGCTGCAAATACCTGAGCCTTAGCTAAGTACCACCAAAAGAAATACAAAGTGAGGAAAGTGGTGGATTTAAGTCCAGGAGCTGGGACTCTTTGCAAAAGTTGAGGCAGGCCTTGAGTAACCAGAGGACTGCAGGAATGTGGTCCTTGAAAGGTCAGTGCTGGACCATGGTAGATGGCACCTGTCTCTTTGACCTTTGTACCAGGGGCTGAGTGACTGGACTTTGTCGGTGCTACCACAAGGAAAGAGGTTCACTGCTTTTCTCCTATAAGCTCCGGAAGCTTCTTCATCCCCTGTCAAAATTCAGTGCCTGTTTATAGGCAAGTGCTGCCTACCACAGGTGACCAGAGCAGCCACGGAATGCGCACAAAGTGCCACAGCGGGGGCCCGTCACTGGCTTTTATTAACTTGAAGAGGGACCTTACCCTCTCTCCCTCTTCTGTTCAATTCCAGTCCTCACTGCCAACAGCTCCTTGCATATAACAAGAGCTTTGTGGTTGCCAAGGAGAGCCCACCCCCCCCCAGAGAGGAGGAGAACGTGTGGAGAAGAAGTAGCAAAGACCATTATCATCATTTATACAGCAATGGGAGACTGGCAGCCAAGTGCTGTTGGCAGTAAAGCTTTCAGCTGCTCTGGGAAGATTGAGAGTGTTCTCCTAATGATTCCCAGACATCTACTTTGCAGCAGTTTCTTGGACTGATTCACTCTTTGGAATGCTTTCCCCCTCTGTTTCATGCCCTTCTGAAGACAAGGGCCAGCAGGGTGGGTAGAAGGTGCACTGTCAGAAACAGGGGTCTCGGGGGAACCCCATGCCCCAGGCACCCAGTTTCTGGTGGAACCAGGGAGGGCACTGCCTCCCTGGCCTGTCTCCAACGTTTGTGCTGGGATCTTGAGTCATCCATCCATCCATCCATCCATCCACCCATCCATCCCTCCATCCATCCTCGCCTTGGCTCTTTTGGCTGTCTGCCAGACCACCTGCCTCTCTCCTGGTCTCCTCAGCCCCAGGTACTGCAGGCAGAAGAGGCAGCAGAAGGACTGCAGTGGAGGAGAGCTGATGCCTCCATCGTGAGCTGCCCTTTTGTGAGGAAAGCCTCATTCCCCATTTACCCATTGCAATGTCACAGCTCCCTGGGAATGACACAGCAGCCCACGGCCATGGAGAGCAGGGATGGTGCCCAATCCTCAAGCACGGCTGACTGTCCTTACTGGCTTTTTGTTTTTAAGGAACTGGGGCAAAGTTGAGAAGACTACCCCCACTCTTCCCATAAATCTATAACTGGGAAACCAACACAGGCATCTTCATCCAAAAATGTGTAGCTCAGGCTCATCACCAGCTGAGACAGGAGTGACGTGAAATTCCCCAAGCTGCAGCAGGCTGGACGGAGCAGATGAACTGCAGTTTCAATGAAGGCAAGGAGATGGGGGAGGTGTAGAGCTCCCAACACACAATGGAAAGGGCTCTGGAGGAAACTTTGTGGCTGTGGACTCTGAGCAGATTTTTTTTTTTTTTGCTGTTGCATAACTGCTTAAGTGCAGCTTGGCTGAAAGGTAAGCAGTACTAGGGATTTTTGCTTTCTGTTAGCCACCTGGAAAGTGACATTAATTCCTTTGTCTCTTGTATTCCTGGGTGGGAAAGCAAAGCCAGAAATTTCTCTGTGATAAGAACACAAGTCCAGGCCTATAAGCCCTGCCTCTCAGTCATACAGGAATAGACTCCTGTGCCCTTAGTGCAGTCGCTCTGGCTTTTTGCCAACACCACCACCAGCCGAGTTTAACCCAGCGTCACATTTTGCCCAGTAAGGTGTTAAGTGGCCACCGATGTTTCGGCCAGGACAAGAGCCCCTGGGACCATCTGGCTGCAGCACAGGGACGGCTGCAGCATGGGCTGGGTACGATTCCCACCAAAAAGCAGGGAGGGGGACCTGGAGAGGATCCTGGAAGAATTCCTGCCTCGTGGGTGTCTCTGAGCCCCTCTCAGCCCCTGACCTTGCAGCCAGCGCCAGGTGGAAGGACGGTCATGGGAACCAGCCTGAGGCCACTGACCAGTTTGGTAGACAATGGCAGCCCCCCTTTAGGGGCAGGGACAGGGCAGGCAGGATCAGGGGTCACAGAGAGCTCTGCCTCTGCGTGATCCAACAGCCAGATATTCCTGACTGGAGATGGCACTGGGGTGACTGCCAAAAGCTCCGTGGGAGAGGGGATGTCATTTGGGAAATAGTCTTCCTTCCAGCTGACACATTTGGGCTGGCATTCAAGAATGTCAGTTGTCCCCAGGGCTCTTTTTAGCAGCTACCATGGCCAAGAGAGGTGTGAAGACAGAGATGTGCAGGCTCAATAGATCAGAGACCCAGTCAGCTCCAATTACACCAGCCAGATGACATTAGAGATAACATAAAATAATATGAGGCCTATCAGCGTAGCAGCTCTGCCAGAGGAGACGTGCAGTGTTAGGGAGAATGGGCCGGAACATCCTGCAGGTCATTTTGATGACAAGATTTTATTGGGTCAAAATCCATGGAAAAAAATTAGTCTTTCCTTTAGTTTTCCTGATGTTTGGGATACATGGTACAAAAAATTAAATCCCCCTTCAGGCTTAAATCATAATCTTAAATTGTTCTTGCTGCAATTGCTTTCCCCATATATTGGAAAAATAGACTGTCACATGGCTCTGCAAACTCACAGACCATCCTTGAGGTTCATAAGAAGTCTTTTACTCTAGGAAAAAAAATAAAATTAAGATCTTGATTCATCTAGTGCAGAATCACAGCCCTCAAAAGAGAGGTCTTAGCTTTACCCTCAATGAGGTACAGGATATTTTTGCTATCTACAGATTTTCCAGTGATTCTTAAATACTGCCAAATGTTTTATCTCAATGTCTACTCAGTTGTAGAGAGTATGAACAAGGCAGCACTGAAGAAAGTTCATGTAGCATGGCTCCTCATTTTCTGACAACAGCTAGTAGCCACCAGTCCTTTTGGGAAAGATATTCTCCAAAGCAGGAGATAATGAAACTATCTGCTCCAAGAAGATCTCCTTACATGTCCTATTAAAGATTAGTCTCAATGGTGAAACAGAGGTTTTAATAAACCCTTAAATAATTCATTATTTACAACGTTGGATATGCTTGCTATCTGTAGAGAAATCCACTCCTTTTGGGATCTTGCCAAGTTTCTTTTTTTAATTTATGTCTAACGATATTATGGGAAATGAGCTTTGTAGCTTGATCACACATTGGCTAAAAAAGTCTTTCCTCTGATCCATTTTGAAATTTTATTTCTTTATTTTATCTTATGGATTAGCTTCTTATTCAAAAGCCTTTCAAAATCCTTTCACAAGCAACATCTGCTCAACCCCAGGGGCCTGCAGGACAAGATGACGGGCCCTAGCGAAGCCTATCTTCTTCGTGAAGAGCACTGTGAAAATTCACAAGTCAAGGACCAGATAGGACTGACTTTTACAGAGTCTGTAAGAGGGAACTGGCAGGAAAACAAGCTGTTCTATACTCGTTGCCCTGGAAAGCTGGACATTTGACTTAACCTGAAAGGAATTAAAACCAGTAACTGCAAGAATTTAGGGTAACAATAACATCCCACGAGAGGGCAAGTAGCTGTTGGGGTTTTTTTTCTTTTAAAACATTGTACAGATTAAATAACACCAACTTAACCTAAAACACTAATATGAAATTAATCTAGATTTGTAATGTAATAAAAAAGCTGATATGAATCAGAACAAGAGCTAAAAGAAACTCTGACACCATTGTAAACAAGTTTCTGTTTAAACTGACATGTTTTCACAACCCCTCCATCACTGCCTGCCTTCTTGCTCCCCTTCCTCCTTTCTCTGAACCAACCAGAAATTTTTCTGCTGAGCGTTTTCCAGACAGCCACATTCTCTAGAGAAGGAAAACCTTTAAGCGACAGCCAGCTTCATTTACAAACAAGAGCTGGGTAGCCTGTCCTCATCTCTGTCTGCTGTCCCTGGCTCCTGAAATGGGGCAATATTCCCTAATTTGAGTAGACTTCCCAGGTGATTTCTGCCCTGGGCAGCAGAGTGTGTAGGTGATTACTGTGGTGTGAAATAACATGGAGATAACACGGCATGTGGTCATTCAAGCAGCTGAGAGTCCAGTCTGAATAAGTTTGGCAGCCCTTCTGTCCCCATCAGCACAAGACCAAGGTCTTCTCCACTCTCAAAATCCTTGTATTGATTTACTTTAAAGCAAATGCATTCCCATTGACATCCAACTGCCACTCCAGACTCTGCACCGTCCCCTGTAGGCGTTATTCCTGGACTAAGCAAATTACTCAAGGCCTGGTCTCTATTATACTCTTCTGCTGGTGTTGAAAAGTGTTATCGAAACCCACATTCTGATTCTTTCCTTCCTCTGCCCCCTGTTGCTGCCTCTGACAAGGTGCTGCTCTGGGACCTGCTTCTGAAATCTCTTGGCAACTCATGAAGAGTGAGGGGACCATGGTCTGTGGAGAAATTGCCTTCTGTATTTGTCTGAGAAAGGGCTTGGTGACTCTATAACCTTGAGCTAGAGATGCCTCACTCGGGTGACAGCCATAGGAAGGCCAACAAAGTGCTCTGGTCATGGTACATGTGGCTGTCCTTCTCAGTGATGATTTTCCCTACAGGACATCCAGGTGGAAAGCATGCAACCCCAAATTCATAGAGCACTGTAATCTGCTCCATGGTCCCTGTGCCAGATCAACAGACCAAGACTGCAGAGCTGAGACTGGTCTGCAAAGGTGTGGGAGGGAAATGGAGAACTCCAAAATGAAAATGGGCTCTCAGGGAAGGAGCCCTCATCACCTTTACTTGGTCTATCTCCCTGCCCTCAGGCCGCACAAGGTAATTCTGTGTAATGTCATTTTTTACAAATGTTCCTCTAAGCTCTTGAGGTTCTTCAGCAAAGGAGATCCTGCAATGACCCCAGACAAATCCTTCTTGGTGTGTCAGCAGCCATGCCCCCAAAAGATTTCCTAATATCAAACCTAAAACCCTTTTACTGCATGCTGGGAATATTATGAGCCTCTAACTTTTGGCTGCCATTGGGCTCTTACTGACCCACAAGGTGCTGACGGAGGGGCACAAAGAGGCCAGGCTGGGGACCCTAATCAGAAGCGCTCGTTACTGACGCCACTGTGAGAGGGTTTTCTCTCTGTTGTTGTTTCTGGCACAGAACAGCAGGGCAGGCGGGGGCCATGCAATGCCCTTGAGCATTGGGCGATTCCTTACCCTTACCAGCGGGAGAGGTGCAGGGATCAGGAGTCAGACACAAGCCTTTGTCTCTCACCTGCCCCAGAGGGTCAAGTTTCCTTCCACTTTATAAGTATTTATTGTTTCAGATGAAGGATGGTAGGGGGTCACAGGGGAGGGGGAACAGTGAGATAATAAAGGATAATATTGCTTCCAAAAGTGTGTCTGGTTTTTCCTACAGTATTAGCTACTCTAATAAAAGATGTTATCTCTCCCTACAAACCTTGACTGGCCTATATCCTTTCATCACGGCTTCAACAATGTTACTACTGCAATAAAAATATTTACTGGCAAAAAAGCGCCTCTGATTCTTTAGTAATGGGTTGCATCAGCAACTGGAAGGGAAACCTCCCCAGGGAAATATTCTTCCTCAGCCCTTTCGGGCAATCCTATTCCCAAAGGAAACACGGCCAGTCTGCTGTGCACAGGATTAGTGAAGCAACAGTGATGCCATGATTTTGTTTTTATTGTTGTGCCTCTTGTGTTGTCATAAGAAAGGAAGAAGGAGCTGAGGGGCAGAGGGGAGCTTGGGGAGCTCTCAGCATTAGCCCCAGCGCCTGCCTGCTGGGTCTGTACATGGGCTGCTCATGGAGCCACAGCCTGACCAAGGGTCTGAGCCCATGAACTGCCCAGGGATGAATGAATCGGGCTCTGCAAAGGGTGCAGTAGTCCCTGGGGAAGCAGACATCCTGGCTTTCTGCTGGGCACCCTGCAGAGCTGCCCTTCCCTTCAGTCAGAAGGGGCCGTGGGACCATTACAGCTATAGCTTATGGGCTGACTTGGAGCAGCACAGCTCAAGAGACCGAGCAGCCTTGGCAGGTGAGCCATGGTGGGGTCGTGTTGTGTGGTTTAAGCAGCAAACAGGAACTTCAGGCCTGACACTAGAGCCTTTCAAACACCTCTGAAGTTTGATGGGGAACAGCTCCTCTGTGCTTTCTGCTGACACCAGAGCACTTTCTTTGCTAGCTTAAAGTCGGAGAAGGGCTTGGGCCAGAATTTGCCCATCTATGGGGCAGGTTTGTACTCATCTCTCCTCTGAAAAAGCAAGCAATTAGGAAATACAAACAGCACAAATTCAAGCTGAAGCGGATTCTGAATGTCTCAAAGGTTCAGCTGCAACCATAGTTTCCTGGAAAACGCTGTGCTAGGGCAAGCATGGCAAGTGGTAGGGCTGTATTGGGTTTGGCTTAAAGAAATCAACAGAAAAGCTTTCAAAATATTTAGGGGGAATATGTTTTCATTCCCCATTCTAAAGCAAACTTGGGACCATGGAGACTGGTGTTTGATTTCTTTAAGGAAAGAAAAGTGCCAGAAATTTAACGAATCATCGCTTTTGGGCAGAGAAAGTGCAGTGTGACTGGGGGTCAGCACATTTGTAAAAAGAAGGCATATTTTTCAATTTGGGATGATCCCAAGTTTTTAGCAGCTGTAACGGAAAGTCAGTTATTCACAAAGATCTTCTTCCTTCTTCATTGCCTTCAGTTCCCAGTGCTATTCCAACAGACAGGGCAAATCTCACTCCAAGAGAAAACAGTTGATGTGTGCTCAACATCCTGGGTGTTTGGGGGCAAAGAGCCAGTCACACTTATCAGCTCTGAACAGGGAGTCAGAAACCCATATACCAAACTTTTGAGCATAAAACCCTTTCCCACAAGATCATGGTGAGAAGATCTCAGGTCTTAACCCAGCTGTCACTGCTCTGACTTAATAAATGTCCTTACCCAGACGATTTAAGTCAAGATTTTTTTCCCAGTAGAGACGTTTCACCCCTCGGATATAAGGCCATTGACCAACCCTTTCCAGTCAGGAAGCTCCAGTCATCTGTTTGCAGCTATCTAATGATAGAGAGGAAGGGGACATTTTAATTAAAACATTTGAACTCAGTTTGAACTCCACAAAGACTGGTGAGGTTCATGATGCCGGCTCAGGTGCTGTTCAGTTTACAGAGCAAATGCCAAAAGGAAGTGAGAGAGAGAGAGGGAGAGGGAGAGAACAACCCTAATAAGGACTGTGTAGACAGTAGTCTGAATCCCTTGAAGGCACCCTGGTGGGCCATCATAGCTTTGGGTGACTTATCTCTTCCTGACACATGCTGGAAGCTGCTCATATGCTACATTTTATTTTTAAAAGTGAATCATCCCTAAAAATGAAATAGATCGAAGTGATTGGTGCAATGGGACTGGAAGATGGAAACAGTTTATGAATGGATTTAAGCGCCAAGTTACTCCAGACTTCAGAACAAATGTTCCTGCAAATGTTCCCCAAAGTATGTTTACAGAACCAGGTTCTCACCTGGAAGGATGCGAGGACTTGCTGGGGTCCCTGACCTTGGCCAAAAGTTTTCTAAAACTCTTTGGTGCTGTCAGGCTTTGAAGTGGGGGAATTCGTCAGGGGAAGCCAGAACACGGTGACATGAGCAGACTTTGTGTTTTGCTGACGGGCCCTCTCCCACAACACTCCTCTGATTTACACCCAGAAGAAAATTGCACGGCTGCTTCCTAAGAGCAGCTGGGAGACCCGACACCATCTTCAGCCCAGAAAGCTGGCTTACTTAAAGTCCCAGCAGAAGTGAATGGAGCAATTACAAAGCTAAAAAACAGCATCAGTGCAAGAAAACTCAGGCCTGGAATTATGCAATAGTCCTCATTTTGAAAAGTATTGCTGGGACTGAGTCATTGTCCTCCCAAGTACGGCAGACTGAAGTGAAAAATCCACATACTTTCACAGGTCTGTCTGTAACAGCCTCTTAAGCTATTTCATCTGGACCCAAAAGGGAAACCTGTTCCACATGCTTGACAGTGGATCCAACTACGGTTTTTCACATAAGGAATTTATTATTTCAGAGATACAATTAGCCAAATAAAGGGCGTCCTAAGGAAGTGTCCGTTCTCTGTACTAACATATGTAAAAATGTATATTGCGTTGGAAGCCTGATGCAATATTTAAAGGGAAATCTAAGTGGAGACCTCTCTTCTCCGTTCTACAGAAACACTGTTGTTTCTACAGGATCTCTCACAATTTATGCCATGCAAGGTGGGTAGGGAATCAGGACCACAGTGTTCATTTGAAATGGGTCTTTCCCAACCTCAACATGGGAGATACACGTGCACTGCTTCCTAACTCATTCCTGCCAGCCTGGAAGAGCCTGTCTGGACTCAACTGATGGCAGTGGAAATTCATTAGGTTTAATCAGTGGAAATCCCATGAAAAACGTCACTGTGCCCAAAACTAGCCAGGAAAACAAGCAGCTAATTTTATTCTGTGAATGCAATTCAGTTTGAGAGGGAAACCAGCACGAGATTTTTGTACGTCTGAGCTACTGACTGCCAAAGCTGCATCATTTTACCGAACCACATCTGCTGTACATGAGGTCTGCCTTCCTGATGGTATGACTGCAGAACTGAGGTGTAGGGGTTCTGAGCCTTGCCTGAGCTTTCCCAGGGGTGCTCAGGTAGGGCCACCTCATTGCTTGCATCAGTGAAATGGCCCAAGTTGCCAAAACAAATCAGGTGTTACCTAGGCTGCCAGCAAAATCTGCCCACGTGCAGTGGCAGGGGAGTGAAGCAGACCTGCTAGAACCAGGAGCTTCTCAGACACATTTTGCCACCAGATAAAATATTAACACCTCACTCCTGAAGAACACAAAATGGGGAAGTCTGTGCTGCTGGCCTCGGAGGAGACTCTGATCTGCTGCTGGATGTTCCCTGGCCTGCAGACAAAGGAGGACTTCTTACTGGGCAAGACAGTGTGCTCCGGTTGCACAACACAGACTTACCAGAAAACAGCTCATCATCGAACGGCCAGTGACCTTGTGCAGAAATCAGAGTCCAGGCCCCTGTGGGCAGTCCTAGCTCAGGCCTTGTGGCTGACTAGGCTGGACAGGACTGTGCTTTGCCGTGCCTGTTAATAGATGGAGCAGTTGTGTTTCTGGTCTTAGGGCTAGAACATGTCCCTCGTGATTTGGAAGAACTGAACTGCATCTGCGGTATATTTAGTTGCAGAAGCACTGGATTCACAGCAGTGCAAGTGGACTCCAGACCTGTCCTGGTCCTGCTGCAATGTCTGAGAGCGTAGGATCCATGGGTGTATTTGAAACTGTAGGAGCATCCTGAAATAAGCATTATTTGAAAGACAGCAAAGTGCTATAACCTCCTGCCTGAAGTCTGGAGAGTGGCAGTGGTAGTTTATACATGATGACAATCTCCTGCAACCACATATGCCCTCCCTCTGTGTCCAGCCTCACCTGCTCCTTTCCTTAAGCTCTGGGTTTGGATTGATGTTTAAGGCTAGACACTGCCTTCTGCCCAACTTCACTGGCTCTTCAAGCAGGCACTAGCCTTTGGTCATATAGGGATTTCTGTTTTGTTTGTTAAAGAAGTTTATCGAGAGAAGCATCAGGATGAAATCTGGGTGCCACTGAAGTCAGTGATTAAACTGCAAGTGACTTAACAGGGCCAAGGTTGCAGCCTGTGGGCTTCATTTGCAGTACCAGTAATGAATACCAGGCACTGACTTTGAAGCCACTTTGTGCACTGATGATATAGAACCCCAGAAAAAGCTGTCACCAGTAAGTAAAAGCCCTCAAATTCCTGAGAAAGGTTGTGATCATTAATCAAAAGCTTTTTTATGTCCACATAAGAATGGAGATATATTGAATCCATGAGCTAATCTGGTATTTGAAGTTAATTAATTACATCTCCCTATAAATGTCAGTGGATCCAGGACTCATGCCAATATCCTGGGGAAAGAGGGAATATGGCTGCATTGCTTTCTTCCCCTTTTGTTGAAAGAAAACAACAGATTTTTAAATTAGATGTCACATATTTGTTAGATATATTGTGCAGTTTGCTTTTCTCCCGCTCCCTCCTATTAACTACCTCTTCCAGAAGTCTAAAATTTCATTCAAGACACAAATATCCTGAAAGCAATAAGTGAGTTACAATGAAGAAATCACATACCTGAGACCCATGGAACAAATTAGGCTTTTGTTATGCTGGGGCAATCCCAGTAAGACAGGGGGCAGAACTTGGCCATATATCTGAACTCAAGTAGTTGAGGCTACAGTATTAGAAGTTGGCTCAGCATGAACATGTTTCTTAAAGCAATTACAGACATGCCAAAGGAAATGTCCAAGGCTAGCCAAGACAATCAGCAAAGTTCCTTGAGCCAACAGCCCATATTCTCCTAAGATAAACTTAAACAACATTTCTATTTATTGTTTCCTGAGTCTCTTGATAGCCCCTATCGAAAGGCAAGAAGAATTAGAGGAAAGGACTAGAAAACAACTGCATAACAGTTGCAAGGGCAGCATTTTGAAACTGGATCGTTCAGTACAGTCTGTACCAGCCTGAAGTAGAAGAGTTTTGAAATAAATCAGAAAAACCACGTTCACCAAGAGGCATTGGACAGTGGGCTTCAGGCTTCAGGACAGGACTTTTTGAGGACATCCTGCATGCCATTGCAAAGGCCTGTGATGAGTGGGAACAGCACTTTTTCTCTGCCACTGTTCACAGAAAGCTGAGCAGAACAGATGCATTTGCTGAATGGGAGTAAATGCCTCTGGCTCCATCTGAGCTGAATGACAAACAGAAGGGCAGAGAAGGATTTGTCCATGTCCTGCAAGTGTACCCAATTTGCTTTCTCTCTCCATCTGCCCTGGTCCACTGCTGTAAGTGAAGAACATTGCAAGCTGGAGACACAGTACTTCTGTAACCAGGGACAGACCTGACAACACGTGTGAACATGCTGGTATAAAAGGAGGCACAAAATAAGTTCCCCTTGGTTTCTAAAAGAAAATTGCTTCACTACAAAACTGTAAGTAGTGATGTGTGTGGCACAAACCCAGCTGTACCAGTGCTGCTGTCTTCCAGATGGGCCGTTAAATCACTCACAGTTATTAAAATACCATGGCAACTTCTGCAAGTGCAGAAATGCTCCGTGTAGCCCTGTGGCCAGATTCCAGCTTACAACACTTCGCCCTCCTTGTTCCTTCACTTTCCTGCCCTCAGTAGCAGCCGTGCTCCTGAGGCTGCTGATCAAGCACCAGCCATGCCCAGGACCCTATGGGCCCTGCAAAGTCAGGCTTTACCAGACCATAGGTAGTCACAGCAGCCCTCTGCAAGGATCACTTACATTCCCTTTCCCTTTGTAGGTGCATGAGTCCAGTGAGCCCAAAAACCCATAAAAAACAAGACATTCCGGAGGAAGTGTCTCCTCATGGACAGAACACATTCTTATGCCAACTGAATCTTCCCTGAGGTGGTTTTAAGCCCTGAAAGCATGGCATGATGATGCCTTAAGTGGCTACCTAAAACACAGAGACTAGGCAAGAATAGGAGAATAAAAGGGCCTTCAAAGGTACACCCTGGGCAGTCAAAAGGCTACACCCAAGACGGACCCTGGGTCACGAGATCTTCACACTTTTATAAGTTTGGTTCATTTGCATATCAGGGTTAATTCTCCAATTATAACCTCAGTTTCATGATGTAATTATCCCAAGTTTGCCCCCCTTTAGAGGCTTTTAGTTTACACATTTTGGGCCTGCAGAGGTTTGTTATGTCTAACCAGCATCAGAGAACAGCAGCTAGCAGGCCACAAGAAACTTCAGAGTTACACACCAGGTAGTACAGGATTTGAAAAATATAAAAGTTAAAACCTAAGGCATCAATGAAAGCAGCGTGCACTTGCTGGCCTGAGCCTGCAGTACCATGTGAAACAATGAAACAAACAGCAGAGTTCACATGCAGGGACTGAGAGCAGAGCTGTCTCAGGCAGGTCCATTGCCTGCTCCCTGCCTGGCTATCACAGTGCTCGGCCACTGTCCCCCTCCCAGTACTCTGTGTCTGTCGGGAAAGTCAGCCGCTGAAAGGTCCCCACTGTGAACACTAGAATTTTGCTGCATGTTAGGTTTGATTCAATCTTTCTCCTGCAGAAGCAAGAATAATTTGATGCCCATGTTGAGTAACTCTTCTCTTGAGTGGTGTCTGAGCTAACACCAGGGTGCCATGTACCATTCAAGTGTCTACGAGTGTTTGTACAGAATGTCTATGAAGGTTTGCGGTTCCTCTTGTTTCTGAGTCAAACAGATGAGGTTTTTCAGCCTTGGCAACAGCTCTGCCTGCTTATATTCGAAGAATTCCCATCCCAGCCTTACTGCCAGCTGTGGGTTGATGCCTCTGGCTGAAGTTGCCTTGGGCAGACCCAAGGGACAGAACTGGCTGTGGCTGCCTCCCAGAGAGTGACCGAGTTGCCTTCAGCTCTCCTGGGGACACTAATCCTTCAGGAACTCCAAGAACCCAACTGGTATTTCTTTTGCCTCCCTCATCCTTTATTCCTAGTACTTTCTGTCCTCACACTGCATTCACACTGGGGCTGTGGTGCAATAAGGAAGCGATACCACAAAACCGCCAAGAGCAATTTTGGAAACAAAATACCCATAAAAGAATTTAGAGAACCAGATGCAAAATACTGGTTCAGTGAAAACCCAGTTCATTCACAAATAGCAACAAAACCAGGGCTAATGCCCTGTGTGCATCAGCTCCAGACAAGGGAAAGGTCATTGTTAAACTCAATACCCTCGTCATTCATGTGACCCATGTACCCCTGTGCATCTGTGGAAACTGCTAAGCAGGTGATGAACAATTCCAGTTTTCTTTTTCTTTTTTTGGCTAAAGACAGCTGCTGCCCACCACAGTAGACACATGTTCTACACGGACCCACAGGATTGCAGGAAGTCAGTGGAAGTGGATTTGTCTCAAACAATATGTCAGCCCTATCAATCTTCTTCTTGCTTATCAAGCGTTGTTTGTTGATTCAACATGCAATGTAATGAGCCTAAACTAAGACCCTCTGAACATCACACAGTGAGAAATTAAAACCAAGTCCATGCACACCTCCTGGGGCGGCCATTGGCAGCCCCAGCTCAGGTGCTCCTCTCTGATGGGAACTTCTTATTGCTAGAGTGGAAAGTTTTCGCTTCTGCGTCCTGCACGTCGCAGTCTCCAAGTGATGCTGCGACACACAAATTGAGGCCCTGAAGGCATCTCTTTTCTCTACTGAGTAGTAAATTATAAAATAAAATAAACTGACCCATAATATGTTTCCTCTCTCCAAATTAAATAACACAGAAAACATTGCTCCTCAATCAGACCACACACACAAAACTCTTGGCTTTTTTGTTTTGTCTTGCAAATTAAGTGCATTTGGCCTATATAATATCTGGAAGCCTACCAGCAATCTCCATGGTCAGATTGCAGCCGGTTTATAACAGGTATGGCTCAGTAAATTCCATAGCTTGTCCTTCTTAAAGAACTGATACGGCTTTCTGTAGTAGCATTAGTTCTGGTTTTCACTCATTAGATCCCATTTGCTGACTTTGATCATGGACCCTCTGCCTCAAAGGAATAATAGGAATAATGAGACAGAAATACCACACATGCACATATTTGTAGGCAACAGTGGGATGAGGCAGCAAGATGATAAGACTGGGAGTGACTGTGCAGGACTGTACCATGAACAGAAATATTTTCTTGACTCATTAGAAGATACCAGCACCCAGGAAAAAAAGCCTAACAAAAACAAGGCAAGGGTCACTGTGTTCTGGTATCCTCCTTCTGTCAAAAAAAAAAAAAAAAGGAGAAAATATTCTACCTCTCAATTAGCTGAAAACTACAAAAGACTCTTGGTTGTGTTGAGTGTTTTTATGTGAGTTGTCTAAAGCATAGGAGCAGAGTGGAGTATGTGCAACGCTGGATCTGATCAAAAGTGTGAAATTGAAAAATTCTCCTGACAGAAAACACAGCCTTATCAGAACCAGAAGCTTTCTGAAGATATCAAATGTTAGGAAAGTTAAATTTTCCAGATGGAAACTGAGAAGAGAAACTGTATGTTGGAAAACCAGGTTAGTGCTAATTTTTGACCAAGACATACATGCTTCTGGCCCCATATGTGGAATTTGAGCTTTATCTGGAGCAAAAGATTAGAGCAGGCGGAGTTTCACTTTTCCTTCTTCCCCCCACTTTTGGTCTCTTCCCTCCCATCTCCTCCAGCGAAAGAGGACAACGAGTACAAAAGAGCGAAGGTGGGAAAAACCCAAGTGTAAATATTCCTACTGTTTCCTAGAAAGACAGACTCAGAAGACAAGGAAGTGTCCCAATAAAGACCATTATTAGACAGCAAGCAGAGACACCTAAGCAGTGGAAATGTTGTAGAAAGGCCGGAGGCCCCTAAAGTCACAGAAAAAAAAGAGAATTTCATGACTGGTCTGATCCCAAAATTGGGTAAATAAATAAATAAATAAATGCCGTGGACTTCTTGATTAAGAGGACCTAGAAGTTACATTTATTTTCAGATCACCTTCTGAAGTGAAAGGCAAGTGCACATTTCTGTGATAAAGCTGCAAAAATTTGAAAGACGGAGTATTTCTAGAGGGGACTTTTGCTCAGGATGTTGGTGGGGAAGCAGTGGGGGAAGAAGGACACGGGCTTTCAGCCTGGCTCTGCTGCCCAAGCCTCGCTGTCCAGGTCAAAACCTCTGGCACAGGACCAGCTGGGGCTGGCACACGCGCAAGGTCCATCATTACAGATTTCACTAAAAGAAACACAAATGAAACACGACAGGTTAATGCCAGTCCATGAATTGCTGAGCTGTGATGAATCTCGTAAGCATCGCTCACTTAATTGGACCCTGCACGATATTGGTGGAAAAAATCCCACCTTCCGCTGCAGCCCTCTGGCCAAAATAGCCTGTGCTGGGCCCAAGCACTTTCAATAAAATATATGGGTTTATTTTTTTTAAACAGCACCAGAATGAACTTTTAGTTTTAATAAAACAAACAACTGCTAATAGTCCTTTCCCACTTTCAGTCCCTTTGGCCTTTTTTATCCCCTTTCCTTCTAGGTCCTAGACATTTTACAAACACTTGTAAATAACCATACCCAGGCCAAACAGAGTCATTCTTCATTCTAAACAGGACGTCAGGGAGAGTAAAAAAACAATGTTTGTGGCTGGAATGCATTGTACAAAGGTGGAGGGAATAGAGGACATTTCTGTGTCTGGAAACAGAAGACGAGTGTTTGTTTATAATGCAACATGTTAGAGAACAGATTAGATAATAACATTCTAAACAGAAGAACTCATGCTCCACCAAATCTGAAATAAACTTTGAAAAGATGCCTCAGTGAACTCCGTCTCCTTCTGGGCCCCTCACAGTACCGTGGGGTCAGAGCTGCGGGAATGGATCATTTCACATCATTTGCTCAGTCAGTCACTGGGCGAGTGTAATCGACCCACATACTGTGGCCTCATGTGCTCAGGAATAGCAGATCTCATTTTGGTCTTTCAGGAGAAGTTAATATACCATTGCTGAGCTGTGTGTGCTCTGATCATGCATTTCTAATAGAGTGTGCACGATCGTCACCCTGCCTTGCAGGAAATATATGCAGAGATGTAAGATTTTTGGAATTATCCAAGAGATTTCGGAATCTTTTTTCCAGGTGTGGCTTCAGATGTTTCATCTCACAGAGTGTGAAGTCCCATTAAAATTGATAAACTCTATTTCCTAAGTATATTACAAACTGCAAAAAATTGCAATAATTAGAGCTATATTAACGGGGCTTTGCCAAAAAGCATTTCTGGATTTTTCAGAAAAGCAAGACATACTGAAAGAATTAGTGTGGATTAACCTGGAACACTTTGATCGCCTTGAAGCATTTAAGAAGCTATGTTGAGTTCTTCTGATGCAGGTCATTTTACTTCCTGGCAACATACAATTTTGAAACAAAACAATGAAATTTAGGGCTTTCCAGCAGTATAGCTCATTGTTTTTAAAACTTACAGTTACTTGTTATTTTTGGATGAGAAATAAAAGCAAGCTGAGTTTTGTTCCTGCTTCATTAGTGGGTATTTTTCCCTGGAACTCTGTTTAGCAACAAATATAGTAAATCCATTGTTTTTAGACCAACAGATGAGTAGTTATTCTGTTAAGCAGAGTTGGTTAAAGTATTTTGAGTGGAGCATCCCTCCACCCCCACACTTTCTCTTATCAAAAATGGGTCTGTTTCAGTATTACAAACATTTTCCATTCAAATGGATCATTTCCAGTGGAATTTTCCACAGAAGTCACTAAACGAGGAGCAGAAGATCGGCAGGACTTTGTGCAAAGCTGACGTGATGCCTGGTGTCTGCACTGTGCCGCAGGATCCGTGTAGGGTCGGCTGCCTGCAGCCTCCTGCATGGCCCAACCCATGGATGAGGGGTGGCAAGGGGTGGCCATGAGACCTCATGGACCCTGGGGCACCACAGGCCCTTGTGGGAAAAGGATATGCCAAGAATAAGGTCAAACCAAAAACTGAAGGCAGCTTTTCAGCATTTCTAAACCCATGATTTTCTTTAAAAAATAAACTCTATTAATTTTATTTCAACTGCTTGTCCCAAATGTTTGTTTGTCCTTAGTGATGAAATTACATTTTTCCCATGGTAAGGACATTATATTTTTCGGTACCCTTTAATGTCAGTCACTCCATTGCCCTAAATTTCATTGAACCACCATAACCATGGCTTTAAACACCTTCCAAAGCCTCTATTCGTAATGCTCTTTTTTTCTTTTTTAGTGTACTTAAATTTTCCTACACATCTGCTGCATTCCTACTTGCACCACAGCAGTGCGTATCAAACCAGAATAAGATGGCCCAGTTTGACAAATACAAACTGAAGTCACCAAATAAAAAAGTGTGGGAAGGAAGGGAAAGTTTAGACATCAAAGAATGACCATTTCCTGACTTTCGGGGCTACCTTTAAGAGCTTTGCAAGCAGAAAATCTCTGCTCACTTTGACAGTCTTACTTTAAGCTGTTACAGTTCAGATTCACATGGCCCATATTCCATCTGATTTCTCAGGTTTTAGTGGTTTTCCTACCAGCTTTCTCTTGTCCTTCTGAAGTACTTTGTCTGTAGAAAGCTGAGGGCTGGGAAGCTTGGGTGGAATTTGGGGAGAAATCTTAGATTAATTAAAGATTTCTTTAGAATATCTGCTTTCCTTGGTTTTCTTTCTTTCTGATCCCTCCTGGAAGGCTAGAAATCTGAAACACCCTACTCCTGCTTATAAGACACTTGCAGTTCTTTTTGATAAATAGCTGCTATTTCCCACTGAAACTTCAAGTTACTTTCTTGAAGATTGCCGTAAAAACTCAGACCCTACTTTCTGTCTACTGCTTTCCCTGGAAAAGGGTGGATGACCTGATGGGAGCAGTAGTGCTCAATGTCCCAAAACTTGGGTACCACTGGCCATGGGGAAGGGAGAGCCAGTGGCCTTTGCCAGGACCAGGAGCTAAAGAAAGAGTGGGGCACACCGGCACGTGGGTGATGGAGTCACCCTTTCCCGTGACGGAACACAGACTACCTCCATGCCGTGCTTGTGGTTCTCCTCCCCTGACATCCTTGCATGGAGTCAAGGGGGGAAAGGGAAGGAGCAGAGGTTGGGCCCTTCATTTAGCATCCTGAACTCCTGAATGGAAAGGACAGGGGTAGGGAATTCCAAAGAGGAACAGAATGCTGTTATTTTTGGCCTTCTCAGAAATTTCCACAAAGAGAACAACTTTCAGCTGAGTAAGCGTCAGGAGCTCAACTAGGAGGCCTGACTCCATATCAGACTTCTCAAAACGTTCACTTCTCAGGTTATTAAGTTTGGTCTTTGCCCTCTTGAGACCCGTGAAATGAATCAATGTCTCCTGCCAGCCACCAAGGGATTTGCTGTCTTCATGCCTCATTGAGGCATCAAAAACTAACCAGTGAGGTGAGAGTTTCTCAGTCATGGATTGCACAATGCTCCAAACACTAATGCTCTGTGTACAGAAATAATATCCTGAAGGCAGATCTCTTCACACCGATGTTGTTACATTTTCTAGCCACTATTGCTCTTTAATATCCCAGTTTATACTGAAAGGCCAATGCATATAAATGCTGTTGTGCCTGCAAAATATCATATGCAGGCAGCTGCATTTTGGCAGGACCTGTGTGAAAATGCCAAAATCCTTAGTTGGTACAGATACTGCACAGATTAAATCCTCTAAAAATGCCACAATCATGCACAAGAATAGACTACTGCCACTGGTGTAACTGTGGGACAGCTTGGTTAAAAATGAAGTCCCAAACTTTCCCTTGGGCATTCTCAAAACTTTTTCCTTTGGGAAAAAGTTACTTAGCCCTCATACCATGAGGTATGAGGAAAAATCAAATTAGTGTTAATATCTCTCTTGAAACTTAAAGATGAAGAAGTTCTGTCAACAATTTCTCTTTCTGCAGTTTGTGAATCTGAAGTAAGTTGGCACCACTGCTTACATCTAACTAGCCTACGCAGGCTACACAAAGCCAATGCTACCTTCCAATATACACAACAACTTGCTAAAAGATGTTCTGAAGAAATCATTAGATCGGCAAATTAGTGATAGAATTGTGATTAAGAGCAGCTGGAATCAGACCAGAGGTTAACTGAGAATTTCCTGCTCCACATTAAGAACTGCAGGTTTAGGAGAATTTTATTTAGTCCTTTTCATGAGCTTAACAGAGCCAGGCAGACTTTCAGAGAGGCATGATGTACTATGCACAATTAAACCACTGGACCCTCTCCATTAACTTTCAAAACTATTGGAAAGCACTCCGTATGAGTTGGTTTTCCATTGCAATTCTGCAGTGCTCTCTCATCGGTGTGTGCAGAACAGATATATTTTCCTCAGGAAACTTGTTGGCATGAAAATCTGGCCCAGGATAGCTCCAGGAACTAAATCTAGAAGCCTCTGAGAGTTGTTAGCAGCCCATAATTTCAATCTCATATCTCACACTTATCACTTATTACTTCCTTCAGAACAGAGACTTGATTTTGAACTTGGACTTGCTTCAGAACAGTCCTGCTCCTCCAGTGTAGCAAACATCCTCCAGCATCACCAGAATCACAGAGCAGACACTCTTGAGCCACCATCCTAATTTACAGCTTCCTACCACAGCGCTCAGCGGCTCCACATCCAAGTACAAACATTGAAGCATTGCAAGTTGCTGTCTTGAGTATCACCAAGCGGACATTAGCAATGCAGGAAGTGACTTCACACTACTTGGTCTTTCATTACTCTCACTCACCACCTACAAAGATGCTAAGGAAAACCAGGAAATGGTTAAGCTGTTTTTTGCTTGCATTGTCATGGCAAATCTACATTTTTCTGTTAATTTCCAGAAAATCATCTACATTTTTTTTCTGGTCATTCCCCCTTCTACACTACAGCGTCTGATAAGCTCCAGTACTGGGTCAGACTTAAATATATCTGACTGATCCCACGGTGGGATTCACCAACTCATCAGGCTATGTGGCAATAGTTATCTGGCAATTTGGGATAGTGCCTAAGACTATGGGCAGAGAACAGCAGGAAAGGCTCCCAAGCATAGCCATGTCTGAAAAGTCTCATTCATCTGCCAATGACAAGGAAACAAATAAGTTTTAGATACTGCTGACCCCTTCCTGGAAATGTCTGGGGAACTATACAGAGTGTGTGGTGGAATCAGGGCTTCATTCAAGCAAGCCTACAGGTAGGACAGGGTTTTTTCATTAAAATATAAACTCCACTTTCTGCAGCACTGGAGAAACACATGTTTTTGTTAAAATTCTCTATGCAAAAGTGTTTTGTTTGGTTATTTTTTTGGTAATTTACTTTTGTAAAAACAGAGCACTGCCAATTCTCATTCCATCTCTGCTGCATCTCATGCAGAAGACAAGGGTGTATGCAATAGGACACATATCCAGCATTTTCTGTGGCCAAGAGCACGATGCAATCCCGTGTTACTGCACAAAGGGCTGGCTGGTCCTTCATGGGAGCCCATTCCTGAGGCCGTGACCGAGGGACACAGCCCTCAGAAGCCTGGCATTTGGAAGGCATTTGGAAAAAGGAGATAACATAACTATGGCTCCTTGAAATCTTTGCAGCATACCCCACACATTTATAGGTTCTTTCCTTCCAGTATGTTTCAAGGTTTCATATAAGCAAAACCTGAAGCCTCTACCCCTCTTTTCTACATGTTTGCAGGAGCTATGAAAAATTGTTCATCTCTATTAATGCAGCATGTTCAACCATAGAATGTGGATCTTAATACAGTCAATTTTATACACAGGTTTTAACATCCAATTTTGAAACATTTTAGTTGCAGCCTTCCTCACAAAGTACTTTACTCTATGTAAATCAAAGATCTGGAAACTGAAGTATTGCAGGACCTTAAATCTGAGCACCAGCCTGGAAAGGCAGAGCAGCTGCCTTAAGCTGTTTGATGCAGACAAAAAAAATGATTGCTGACCTCAGAAAGGTTGTGTGAAATGCCCTGTTCCCCCACGTCCCATTTCTGTTTTGGGGAGTAAGGAGCAGACAGAGATCCCAGTCTATTGGATTTGAAACCTGTCTTTCCCATCAGCATTTTTCATCTGCTCGCTGAGCCCCTCCTCTTCCAGCATGCTGGCTTGAGGTTGGCTCCTCAGCCTGAAGCACTGAACCCGTCCATGCAGTGAACAGGCAGAGAGCCTCACTGAACCTAGGGCTGGCAGCTCCAGCCTGCAAATACCATAAAGCTGTTACGATATGAGGCTTTTTGTGGCTGGATGCCAAAGTCTACTGGCTTACCCCTCACTGTAGTGAGGATAAGAAAAGCTAACATTTCACTCAACCATCAGAAACATGAATTGACCTTGATAAGTGAATGAATGGAATTTTTCAGGTTTGGGGTAGTAATAGTCAGTGACTCCATGATCACTGGTGGTATTGGAAGGTTTAAATAATCAATCTTCATAAAACTCCTAATCTTTGCCTGACAGGCACTATATACAGTGTGTGGAATATTAATACTGTGTTCAGTTCTGGACAGCTCAGTAACAGTAGTGAGAACAAATTGGAAGGAATTCAGAGAAGCACAGCAAAATGATGGAGTGGCTGGAGAGACTGATTTATTTGGGGTTGTATCAAAAGAATTGTGAGTTCTGTTTTGGCTGAAATGCAAGGGAGCAAGGATGATCTGTGGAGTCGTAAGAGTATCTTTGGGTGTCTGGAGGGGAGATACTGCAGGAGGAAAGTAAATTATTTGGAGTTCTCTCAGGGTGTCAAGTTAGGATCAGTAGAAAGAATTAAGTAACTGACAGTTAAGGCAGAAAATCAAGATAGTCTTGTTTCTCTGTTATCTCCCGATCAGCTGGTGAAAATATATCTCCCAAACCTGAAAATAAGTAGTGGGCATTAAAAAAAAAAATTAAAACATTAAAGGCTAATGAGGAGAAAGGGAGAAATAAAGAGAAATAAGAAGAAATTGACAATGTATAATGCCCCAGAGTCTCTGAATGTCCTCTTGAGGACTCAAGAGATCCTTCTTTGTAGGGAGTGAAGGGAATATCAAGAACCAGTAGGGAGGTGATGAAAAACAATGAGTGATTTGGAAGAGACCCACAAGTAATTTCCCAGCCCCTGACCCAGAGACAGCAAAGTTTGGCCAGGGCTGGAATGCACACTCCCTGAGAGTCCTGACTCCAGGTCAAGCCTTGCTATCAAACAAGCCTGAACTAAAGGTCCAGACTCCAGAGGACGGCCAAAATCTGGATCTTTAGCATCCATCTCCGACTCCTGTCTAGTTTGAGGTGACTGTTTCACATATTTTAAAGGGAAGAGAAATGATATATCCAGGATGGGGACTTCTGTCCTCTGTCAATGCTTCCTCCCCACCAATGACAGGAACTTGCAGTGCAGCTGTCAAAACCCCCAACATAGCACATAGTGGGAAGGGACACGCACTTCTCCTTGGCAAACTTGCTATCTAGAAACATGTGTGCAGAGGATCACCCACCAAGGGTCTGTGCTGTGTCTCAGGAGGGAGGGCTTTCTTCAACAGGACAGCGAGTTCCTCTGGAAGGGGATGAGTGGAAATCATGTACAAACAAGAGATCAAACAGGCCTCTTGCACGCTGGCCAGAAGGCAAAGGTTTAGTAACCCCACTTTTGGAGGAGGATTGGGATATCAATGACCTTTGTACAGCCACCCTTTGTGAGGAAAATGCACGTCTCCAGGCAGCTGTCCAAGCCAGAACTTCTCTCTCCCAGGTTTGGGCTGCAGTGTTGCAGACCTCGTTGCTGCTGTCTGATTACAGCTCTCCTCGCGGGGAGAGAGGGATGCACAGTGGAGGTGTGATGTGGAGGTGGGGTCCCATCTGTTTAGTGTCCTTATTTCCTTTTAGATTTAGGAAATTTTAAACAAATAAAGGTGTCTGAAGAACAAATATTTTGAAAATAAACCTCATTTTCCTGTTTCATGTTCTCAAGTTCTCAAGCATTAATGCTGACTGTGGACTCAGTTCTATCATGCTTCATGCATGACATTGCTCCTTCCATTTTCTGTTGAATGTTACAGAGATTTTTCTCAGCCCTTCACCATCATAGGACTGTACAGTTAAAACTGTATTTTAACCTCTAAAATATGCAGCCTGAGTCCTGCCAGATTGAGAGCTCACGGTGCCAGGGTGATGCTTTACTCTTTGGCACAACCATCTCAGCAGCATGATCCTCCTCAGAAAGAGGACCATGACTTCTCAGACGTCCCTTCCTCCCTGGGACAACAACTACATTTTTATGAAAACCTGCCTTTTCTTTTACTAAAGGGCACTCGTAGTAACTCAGCTTCCTCCCCTGACCTTCCATACACCAGAGCATGTTGCTCTGGACAGTTCCCTCCCAAATCCTCCTTGACATATCCCCAAAAGCAACAGGGCTGTGATCTCCTGCCACTGTAAGCACTGCAGTGATCAGCAAATATTGCTGATGAAAGCAGTCCATGGCCCACACACATTCCTCTTCAGTGACACTCAGGCCAGCAGAGCCAGGCACATGCTGTACTGAGGAGACTTTAACGTGGATCCTGACATAATTGGGCACTTTTCCCACTCCCAGAATCAAAATTTAGGCAAAGAAGCACTTTGAACCCAAAGTAAAAAAGAAAACTATTTCACAGGCATTTCACCAGAGTAGCTCTTCTCTGTACAATTTACACAACTTCTGAAGTCATGCTGAGGAGTCCTCACTGGATATGGTTGATTTACATCAACATATAGAAAAAACTCTATTTAAGTGACAGTCATCTTACCCTGGTTGGTGACGTGGTTCTTGTCACTTTCTCTCTGGCATGGAGTTGAACCTGAGGACATAATGTTGGGATTAATTAGGACAGAACTCCTCCCCATGAATTCCCATGCTTTGGGGACCACTTGTAAGTAGAACTACAAAAGCCAGAGTATTTAGGGTAGTCCCTTGCGTAGGCTGCAACACAATGGCTGATTTTGTTTGGGCCCTCAGATCTTGCTTGTACCCCCAGGTTAAAGAAAAAAGATGAAAGAGAGTTGGGAGTGTAATCTCTTCCTACCAGAAATAAAGCAAAACAGTTGAGAACACTGATCTGGACACAGACAGTCATTTAATTAATTGAACGTTACAGAAGAGATATTTATAACATTTTCCTGCCCTTCTTCACTTGTATTGCCAGCCTAGTGCTTTTTGAAAGTTGGTCCCAGGGACTCCTTCTGGAGGCAGCAGCTGTAGATTCTGCAGCAATGTTTCCCACCACCTCACTGCAGAGCAACCCCTGCACTCGCACACGTAAAGCCAAGTAATGCTGATTTCCAGACGCGGTTGAAGCAGGATCAAAGCTTCGGTGATCAAAACACAATAGGAGTTTGCCCAAGACACCATCTGTGTTGGCTGAAACATAAAACTTATCACCAGCCATATATCACTCGTTATCTCGATCCAGCAGCGTACCAAAGGGACATTCCTGCTGGATGAGAAGTCCCACTGATTCTAGCAGAACTACTTACACATGTATATAAGGAGGTGTGCCTGAGTACTTCTCTGAAGCAAACCTAAGGCCTTTAGTTCTTTTCATTTTGATATGGTGATGATAGTGTTTAAATGAATCAATGCTAACTCACATTAACTAGCAGATTAAAACTCAATTTAAACCTTTCTTTAATTAGGATTGAGATTATGAGTGAGACTAAATTTTGCTCTAAGATTTAAGGTTTGACTTAAATCATGATACACACAAAAACCCACAGGGGCACTCCAAAGGAAACCTCCCCAAAGGAAACCAGCTGGCAGGTTGACACTCACTGCTCTTGGGGTGACACACACTCACCTGGGGCCGGTGGCTGCTGACTTTGATGTCACAAGTGTGACCGGTTTCCTTTGTGGCAATGACACCTCCGCAGTAAGGATTACCTGTGTAAGGAACCTTATTTTGTGCGTTACACTGGCCAGTGTGTTAGTTGGTACATCTTGAACAAAACAGTCTTGGTTTCCATCTTTCTTCAAATGTAAGGTAATTCTGTAGAGGCAATATCTACCAAAACCTTGCGTGTTTTCCTTTGAGACACATCAGACGCATTGCCTTGTGCACAAATGGTCCTGACTTTGGGGAAAGTCTGGTCAAGCTCAGAACCATTTCACGCCTTAATCTTTTTATTAGTTGCCTTAATCACTAGAAATCACCAGCATATCTATGCTGCAGTTACACCCCAGCTTCACCTGATCACCACGGACAGAGGTTGAGGCAGTGTGGACCTCTAAATCCACTGAACTGTGTAACATGTTACTTTTGGCCTCCCATATTAAAACCTTTTAAACTCTGCAGCAAGCTTTAAAACAATCACATTTCCTCAGGGCTGCCAGGAGCAAACGTAAATACAGGAGTTCAAAAGAAGAATCCAGTTTTCACAGCTGCATCTTAGTTAAATTAAAAAGAAAAAAAAAAGACGAAAAAGAAAGACAAACTGACCTAAAAGCTTTTGAAAATGCAGACCAGGGCAGACAAAAGTAATTGTTCTAAAGCTGTTCTGGATGTTTTAGGAACTCTATAATTTCCAGATTTTAAAAACTTTTTTTTTCTAAGAAATCGTCTTTTTCAAGTAATAAAAGACCTTAAAATATCTTGGTTAGAACTATTATCAGGGCTCCAAGAGGAAATAAAATACACCACAGTTAGGAAAACATGTCATTTTGGCTTTAGTGTATAACTAATTGATTTTTGAGCATTGCCTAATTGTCTGACACTGGTTAACCAAACAACAATGCATTTTTTCACAGGCTCCAATATTAGCTGAAACCATTCTGTGACCTCCCCCTGTTGAGAGACACATTGTATTTTTGATCATAAATCTAACAGGGTAAGGACTGGAAAAGGGATTCCTGCTTTGTTTTTGCATTTTAACTGAGGTTAAAAAATCCTAACTGTTGCCATTCAGATAGGGAGTAATATATTTTAGTGAGGGCCGTGGCTCAGAGAAATGTGGATACCGAAGCTGTGCTGCTGAGCTTTGTGTTTATTTTGACACAGCAATGGATTGGATTTGTGAGTAGAGTCATGCTTGAGTCGTGGTTAAATTCATCTTTGATGGCTGCACTGAACTGACTCCTGAAATTAATTTGAGGAACTAAAATATACTATTAGAAAAACTTTAAATGAAACAGTATTTTTGATATGAAAATCTTTAGGTGCTCAAAACATTCTCTCTGCTTCCTCCACATCACGGATGCTGAGCAACGCATATCGTCTCAGGCAAACCAATTTCCACTGAAAAATATGTGCTTGTGATGACAAAAGCTGCATAAATTTATATATTAACTACATTTTAAGAAAGAAAAACTTGAGAAAGATTAAAATTTTGTGGTAACATAGTCTAAAATACAGATTTTTACTTTTAAAAATTGTTATTGGTCCCTAACCAATAAAATCGGTTAATAAAATTTTTATAAATTATCATAAAAGAAAAATACAGGAGAAAAAAATGGAAAGAAAATAAATTATTTTACATCTTATAGTGGGAAAGCTAAAATTAATCATAAGCACTTCAATGTGATTTGAAAACATATTGCTTCTCTTTGGCCAGCCAACTAAGAAACCGATATTCTTATTTTCTTAAGGGGGATGCTGAAAGGATTTAAAGCACCATTTGGTTTGGAGTGTGTGCCAAGGAGCTAACCTGTTGAATTTTTGAGCACAGTTTTACGGTCTGCTGTGCAGTTTATGTTGACATTCCACTGAGAAGAGATGGGCAAATTACCATTTGTGACTAGACTATGAAGGGAATTTTGGTCTATTTTTGGAGACTGTTTCCTAATCAAATAAACAGTTCGTAATGCATTTTTCAATATCAGTTTGAAATACGTTCTTTGATTTTCTTGGAGTTGAGCATTTTCAGCCAGCAGCTGTTTACCTGGTCATCAGGGCAGTGCTACAGTTATGGAGACTCCTTTGATGGAAGGAAAAGGTTTCTCATTTGCAGAAATGTTGTTTTTATTGCCCTGTGCACAAGTCTGGGAGCAAAAATAGTGTTTGCACATTCAGTGGCTGTCTCACTGTGCTTAATTCCACTGATTTGTTTTTGTTTGCTGATAAGGGAACTGGAGAAGTGAAGGGAGTAATTGATGAGCTCCAGTGCAAATTCCCGTCTCACAAGCTGGTAGGTAAATAAAAACCCATCCTAGTGAGTGGTGGGAAAAGGGAAAAAAAAAAAGGAAAAAAAAAAAAGAAGGAAAAAAAGAAAGAAGAGGCAGGCAGAAAGAAGAGGCTATGTGTTGATCACAGGCTGAGTCTGTCCATGACAGTAACTCAACGACTGTATGCATCTGACCAAGTGAATTCTCTAAAGAGAAGAGTCCAAAACACTGAGGTGAAATGAAATTCAAGAATGCCAGTATTTTATATTTGATTGCTTTGCCGTGTGTTCTTCTGCTTTGTTCTTTGTGTGTGAATCCTCAGTATTTATGATGAAACTGGACTGTGAAGATGGAGGGTGCGTTCTTGAAATGCTTTGTGGGAAACTGGCGCCCTGTTATGTTACTGAAAACTACCTGGCTGCATCCCAGGTCCTGACTTGGAAACGTGCCTTAAGGAGTCTTCCTGGCTTTTCCTCCGTTATTTCCCTCAGTGATAATGAAGAAGAAAAAGGAGGAACGATGTGCTGAACGTAAGGTGCATTCACCCCCATCAGCATTGGCTGCAGCGCACACAGCACGAACTTCGGCAGAGTGCGATGTAATGGTCTGATCCAACTGGGAAAAGACCATAAAACTCCACTGCAAACACTTGTGTAAACAGGACTTTTTTTGATGAAATTGAAACCATATTTTGACTTGTCGTTAGAAAAACAAATCTGAAGAGATAGTTATATATGGAATAACCTTAGAGCTTTTCAGAGCCAAGAAATCAGCTGCTGGCTTGAAGACCTGGATGGCAACGTGAAACATGCTGACCCAGGCCAATTCCTTAGTGTTCTGTGCCTCAGCAGCATATTCATGTTGTGAGTTTGCTCTCCGTCACAACCACTGAGGCCTTCTTGGGACCAGCAGGTATAAAACTGTTACTCTTTCCTCAAAAGTTTTCATCAAACAAAAGAGGAATTCCCAGAAACTGTTGACAACACAAATGACACACAGCCAAGCCTTCCGATAGTGTCATGAGACTGGTGGCACAGAGACAGCAGATCGGCATGGCCCTGTAATGTACACATTTTATAGAAACCAGGAGCATAACTGGTGGTGTCAGCAATGTACTTCTCTCCAGGGATGTCATTTTTGCCTACAGTTCACTGGTTGGCAAAAACTAATTCTGACTACAATGCCAGGGATGTGCACGAGAGGGGGGATCTGATGGAGCAGCTGTCTCTCACCAGAGCATGGCTCATTTCACCGCTTGTGTCTGTGGTCATTTCGTACCAGGGGCTGGAGCTGAGGCAGCCTTGAGGAAGCTTTCCTCATTTAAGAAGTTGGGAAATGCAAAAGACACCTTTGTCCAGAGCCATAAAGTACATGTACAGTAAATTAGCATCTCATTAAATAAATATACTGGGCCTCTTAAACACCCTGCTCAAAAGGACGTATGTAAGGTGTGTCACATTATCCACACGGCTATGATGAGGTGTGACTGCCTGCAAATGGAGTAAGAACAAGGTCTCAAAGGAGTTTAGTATTGCTGTATTTTTCTATTTCAGTAGCACCTAAAGGCCCTGAATGAGATACAGGTCTCTGGCTGGAAGAACTTACCATCTTAGGGAAGACGAAGGGAAACTGAGAAATGGACAAATAAGTGACTTGCCACAGATTATAGAGCACACAAGAGTGAAGGCAGAAAGAGAATACAGACCTCGGGAGCTCCACCCCATGTTCTGGTGACTAATTGAGATAAGCAGATTGCTAACACCTGAAGCCTGCTGCTCTCTGCTTTTGTGGCTGCCCTTCCCTCACTGCAGTCAGAGGTTTTCTTTCAGAACAGCTTATTGTGAGCTGAGCTCAAGAATTCCGTGGCAATGAGAAATGTTCAGTGATCAGTCAGGCAATCAAATGTCCTTTGTAATTGTGACTTTGGTGCCTGGGGTTCTGGATGTTCATCTGCCTTTTCTGCAGGTTGCTTCTACTGAGATCCAAAACTTTTAGCCAAGTCAGGTCCTTCTGAGAATACAGCTGGCATGGCAGATGAAGTTACTGGCCCATCTGCTCCTTCTTTCTGCTGAGGAAATACTACAGGGAGTTGTTTTCATTGCTGTTGAGATACCACAACAGCTTTTGCAAGTGTTTCCATTGTGTTCCATTGCAAAGATAAAGGAGTGCACGAGGTGATTTTGTGCTGTAAAAGATTAGGAAAATGTGGGATTGTGAAGGCTTGGGCTGTAAGACTGCTAACCTGCTGGAAAGCCATCCTGGAATGAGAAGAGGACCATCTCCTCAGCTGATCCTTCCCATGTTGCCTAGCTGTAAATCCTCTCTAGTCCTGTCAAGCACCTGACACGATGGAAAGAGGCTGATGTTTACAGATGTCCCTGAAATATGATCCAGTACAGAGTGTCCAGCGGAGGCCAGTGCTGGCAACAGTGGTGTCCCTTTTGCACAACTCTCCTGCAGCATTTATCCACAGACAGAGCAGTTGCCAAAAGGGGATTTCCACTGCTGACTTCCCAATCTCCTATTTCTGGTCAATCCAGTTATTTTATTCCCCTGCTGTGGATATCTGTGGTTGGAGTAGGAATTAGGAAAGAGATTTTTAGTGGATGATGGCCAAAATCATTGACAAGAAACCAACAGCGCTGGCAGGGCTGTCTTTTTAGTAACCTGAACTGACCACCAAGGGGAGAATGAAGAATCCCAAGACAGGGCATTTCTGAAACTCCTGCAGGTCTCATCATGTCGGACACTGCGTGCCTCTTCTCATCAAGCTCATGTGAGACGGGTCTGTGGCCTGGAACTGCATTGGTGACCATCAGCCAAGCCAGGCAGCACAGAGGCCAGCTTAGCATGTCTTCCCCGTCAGCTGTCCCACCCTCAAAAAGCTGCTGAGGCCTGTGTAGGTCTTATGGGGAAGGTCACAGCTAGGGCCAGCCCTTTGCCGGAGACCTGTACCTGTGCAGCAGCGCAGCCCATCCCATCTCAGAGGAAGAGAGACACTGGCGAGCATTCCAAAACAACAGCTGTAGGTGAAAGGATTTATCCCTTGCCTCCTGTTTACTGATGCTGATTTGTTAAATTAAGCTACCTGTGTGTTGTGCCCAGCCCAGAATTTGCAGCTGTACACGTTCACACAGCTATGCCAGCAGCGGCAGATCTTATCGTCCCACACGGGACCTGTTGGGAATGTCATGCAGCCGTTTGGGCAGCCATTCATTCAGACAGTAGAAAATCTAGCTGATTATCATTAGGATGTAAAGTTGATGGTCCAGACTCTTAGGATGCCTGTGCTGTACTTTCAGCAATGCCCTCAACCCACCTGTGTATCAGATTCACTGGCAGTGCTGGAGTCAAAACTGGAACAGTGGCTCTGGCTGTATTCAAAAGCTGCTCAATAAATCTTACAGCCCATTGTAGAAGACAATCAGGCTGGTCAAGCGTGATTTAGCTTTAGTGCACCCATGCTGACTGCTCCTGATCACCTTCTTGTCCTCCGTATGGATAGACATCTCCTACATAATGAGGCACTCCATCATCTTTCCAGGGATTGAGCTGAGGCTGACTGGCTCATAGTTCCCTGTGTCCTCCATCTTGCCCTTTTTGAAAACCAGGGTCATTGGCTTCGTTTTTCCCATAATGAGCTGCACTTCACAAGCTGAATCTGGAGCAAAATGCATCAAGGACTGGGTGGATCACGGCACAGTGAACTCAGGATACGAGGTCTGCCCATTGGCTTCTCTGCAGCACTTAGAGCAAGGGATCACCATGGCCCAGCAATGAAAGGATTGTCTCCTTTCATGAGTTTCCTTTCCTTGAGTGCTCCTGCGGGATACATCTGGCTATATACCAAACCGCTTTTAAGCCTCCACAAGTCTGGCAAACGTTCTCTCCTATACCTTGAGCTGATAGGGTCTAAAAGTGGTGACTTCCAAGGCATGCTGCGGAATAAAAATGACTTCTGGCAAAAAGGTTTTGGAGCAATTGGTCTGTGAATGGTCAAAAGGTTACCAGTCATAGCTTTCTGGTTGAGTTATTCTTTGGTTTCTTTTTTAAATAAAAACAGGTCTAGAGTTTTTAAGAATATTTTTCCATGTGTGAGGCACCTAAAAATTCTTTTCATTGCTCTGTTCATTATTTAAATAAAAGTAAAATTATCAGTCGATCAGAATTGGCTGCCCAGCCCTGAGATTTGATTCTGAAAGCTTCAGCTCTCCATGTGGTCTCTTAAACCACAGCAGGCTACCAGAGTTTAGAGCTGACTGCTCCCAGTACCACAGCAATCAATCCCTCCTGCATCTAACCGTGGTTATTTTGTAACACACCATGACATGAGCGTATTCCTTCCTTATAAAATAATTGACTTCTCCATATCTCCAATGAGGTTTCATCTTCCCAGCCTGACCCAGTCTGACAAATGCATTGGATCTATTTAAAACAGCAGGTCCAGGGTAGCTACGCAAAGCACCACAATTAAGTGGGAGCAGCCTGATTAAAATGTTGTCCTTAATTATGTGTGATGACAGGGAAAAACCTTTTTTATAGATTCTCTTTGTGACAGGGCCCAGACTGCCTTGCCAAAGCCCTAATGCTAGACAGCAGGAAACTTGGCCCAGAACCAAAAACTCAGCAGACACTTCCCTTAGACAGCACTTGGTGCAGAAAGCAATCTGTCCTTCCCCATGTATATTTTAGGCAGACAGGCTGAAAGTCAACACAAGCTTGAATAAATCTGAGGGCTGGTGTAGAAACTCATGTTATCTTCAGACGAGCCTAACCCCCAGGTCAGCAGGAGTCTAGAGTATGGGGTCAGAGTGGGACTAATGCTTGTAAGTATAGACCCCATTAAACTTACAACGTTGTTTACATCAATCTGCTTCATTCATGAAATGATGATACTGCCAAACTTTCCTGGGTTTTTTTTAATGAGAAATGGGCAAGGCAAATTGGGCAGTGGTCCAAAGGCCCCTGAGGCACAAGTTAGTTTTGATAGATTAGAAACAAGATGAATCTCCATGGGATGGTATTAAAGCATCTTTTATTATGTGCAAAGCAGCCTTTTAACTTCCCAGGAGACATCCCTATCTCTCCATGCTAGTCCAAGCAAAAAGCTTTCAGCATTAATAACACCTGGAGAATCCCACTGGTCTGACAGCTCAAGGGGAACAGCTTGGCAAGGGCTGCCTGACCTCCTAAAATAGCTCATTTGGGTCAAATGTTGCTGTGCTCTGGACAAAATTACCTCCTTCCAAAAGCAGTAAAAGCTTTGAACACTGGATGCTTCACAGCTCTAGGGCCTTGATTTCTTCATATAATTCATGGCACATTTGTCCACGCGTCAGTTGCGTTGCCCGAAATGTCTGAGAGACCAAGATCTCTCATTTTTTTCCCAATAAGTTAATAGCATTTAGTTGCTGCAAGGTAGACTGTCTCAATACCACAGTGTTTGCTGGACTTGCTGAGATGAATGTGATATAGACAAACAATTTAATGTGTGACCTTTATCCCAAAAGTATTGTGTAAGAAATATCTTCAAGTAAATTCCCAAAACCTATTTTTGGTCATTGGGAATGTTTAATTTTGTTTGCAAACACGGGTATAATGAATTTACTACATGAAATAAGCATATTTTCCAACTTTTTTTCAAGTGATAAAATGTTGCTCCGTTGATTTTTTTCAGGTGTTACAAATTTTAAAAAAAAAGGATGTGTGTCCTTCACCAAAGGTTGTTCCAGCATGAATACTTTTTCTTGTTCTGATGGAAACACAGCAAATTTCCAGCCAGTTTTAGTGTGCATTTGCAATCACTTGTCTCAAAAAGCATCCTCTGCACACAGACATTGGAGAATGGCAATGAACATAACGAAGAACCTAGAATAGAAATCTCTCTTCTCTGAGAAGAGATTGCTAAATGTCATTTTTTCAAGCAGTAGGGAAGCAGAATATACATGACAAACTGTACGAACAATAAAAGTGTCAGGGAACAGAGACAGGGAAATATGGCTCTCCTTGGCTTCTAATATAAAAATCCTCAACCAAACAAATGATAATTCAGTGAAACAAATTCAAAGCCAGCAAAAGGACACACTACTCATTTTAATTGCATTTTTCATAGTGTAATTTGCTGCCAGAAAATGTCACTGAGGGAGAGAACTCAGAAACAGAATGGACATTTATAGAGATAACACTAATACTTAAATCCATCATGAGTATTGATAACATATATTTTGAAAGGAACATCCAGCCTGAACGGAAGAAGGTTAAAGAACCCTAACTGCTAAAGGAGAAGTAGGTCCTGGCTGTTGCTGGGGACACAAAGCTTAGGTACAACAGGTCTACTTCAGTCAGGGAGCTACAACACTCCCTTGGATGCATAAACAGGACGACAGTCATAAAGCAGCAACAAAACATTGCACTTCTATATGAACATGGCAGTTCTATGTATGGGTACTGCTACTAGCTCATTTCACCAGTGCAAAATTTGAAAATCTCCTTTCATTCTGAGCCAGAATAAAAAAAAGCCCAAAGAATTTTTTATTGTAAGCACTCAGAAAAAAATGTCCTTTTTGGGGAAAAAAAGTTCACATATGTATTTATTCTTCGGTTACTTTTATTAGTTTTACGTCATTTCTTGAGACCTAGCCACTCCAGTCTTCACTGGGAATCGCGTTAAAATACTTTAAACAATAGCTGCTCGTCCAGTTTATGAGTACTTCTTTGTTCTGAATGCTAGGATATGCTAACACTGGTAGGAGACATAATCCAGAAAAGACAGGATGTTTCAGTCATTGTGAAGTAGCAGCTGCCCCTATTTATTAAAAAGAAAAAAACTTAAATAATGGCTATTACAGCAGGTATTGTAACATAACTATCACATCCTGTGCCGTCTCTTATGTCATATATCATCTCGCTTGATGAACACACCGTGTGCTCGTGTCCACTTTCCCCTTTGCTTCATCTCCCTGCACACATCCTTCTTTTTCATTCCAAAATATAACTGCCACAACTCTTCTACAATCGGTTATGACATGCTAGTTGGAAGACCGAATGACATAGGAATGTCAACAAATAACTAGAACCAGAGGAAAGTAAATAAACTAATTTTTTTTAATGTTAAAATAAGTTATAAATATTGGTGAGAACAGTCATCATCACTACAGATTATTGTAGAAAAAAATATTTACTCAATCACTTCAGCAAAAATGTCCTGAGCAGCTCTAGTCAATATATGTTTGGGCAGTCCGTCCAGCTAATTGCAGCATATATTTACAAAGACTAATAACTCTGAAGAACCCAGGAGACTACTGGAAGAAGTTAAGAACTGATCTGGCTTTTAGCCTTGCTCTAACATTTCTGTTTGTGTTGAAGAGCGCCTGGTCTTCCCTAGCCAGGAAAGCCCTGCTTCATTTGCTTTGCAGACGTGAGAGGGAATGCAGGTTTTTCTCCATGGGGAATGATACTTGTATAAGACCAGCCTTCACGCACAAGTCAGGAGACTTCTACCCCCCCCAGTATTGCCTGAACCACTCCAGTCTAATGCGCTGCAGGTTAGAGGAGCTCCAGCCCACAGTTTCTTGTAATTCAGCTTGTATTTGGCAGGAATCTTGCATGTTTTCCCTGTATAGATTGGATCCTTGCCTGCCTCCAGTTTAAAACCTTGGTAAACCAATTTCTTAGGAAATCTATTTCTCTCTGTGCCCTGGGATTACACAAATAGCAGGCTCTCATGACACTTCCTGGTGTTTCAGCTTCACCTCAGATCTTTTCTGTAGCTCAGCTCTTGGGACTGATCCCTGGCCAGCCGCTTGAGGGGCTGCACAGTCTTAGCTCCCAGCTTCTGCACTGCTCTGTCTGCAGACGTGGCCTGCACGTCACAGTGCAGAGAAGGGGAGTGTCCTGCATCTGTACCTGTCCCTGGGAGTGCCCATGCGGTGCTCCAGCTGTGAAGGTTGCTTCCCTTCAGGTCCCCTTGCTCAGCTTTTTCCTGCTTCCAGCATGGACACAGGGGAGGAAGTATCTGAGAGCAGCTGAGGGAAGCTCTTTTTTATGCTGGATCGTTTCTTTTCATGAACTAGAAATGTCATAAGTTACCAGCCTTCACATTTCTTTCTCCATGAACACACAGCATGTTTAATAGATACTGTACCTTCCTCCTCAGCCTAGACTCCGATGGTGGATCAGTTGTTTCCTACCAAAGAATGCTGGAAATTCAGTTGGATGTTTAATGTCCGTTCTCCCTCACTTCCCTCTTTCAAAGTCCCTGTTTATTCCTGGTTTGTGTCTTGCTTTTCAGTCCTCCATGATCTTCGGATAACACTTCACCTCTTGAAACCATTTGGAATATTGCAAAATGGTCACCAATTGCAACTAGGAACAGGGAAATGCTTCCACACTTTTCTACCTAAGGCCTTCTCTTTGCAATTATGATCCTACTGACGTTCCTGCTTCCATGCTCTCAACAGATAAATTAGGAATTGAAGAGGAAAGGGAATGAGAAAAAGGGGTTACAAGAGAAAGTCCATCAAATCACAGTCATTCATAGAAGAGAGGCTCAGGAACTTGCAGTCTCACTCTCTCTGAGAAACAAGAAAGTTTCTAGTCATTCCTACTATGCGGCTCATAACTTGTATTTGGCTGGAGCGTATTGTTCAGGAAAGCATTCCAGTTGGATGTGAGGATATTAAAGGAAGGAGAACTCCATGCTTTCTTTATCATTTTTTAATAGTGCTTCACCATTGTCTCTATCAAAACTCAGCAGGTGAGGAACAGAGGGATCTGAGTGCTCATTTTGGAACCTACGAGATAGCGTGAGCTGTCATGGTGTGTGTCTTGCAGCTGTGACTGTGTGAGTTCAGCCCTCAGAGTGTGGCTCCAAGTTACTCATTCTCAGCCCTCTGGCTTGGATGTTAACTCTCTGCCATCAGTCATGCTCAGAGATATTTGGGCTTTTTGTTTTCCATTAGATCAGACAAATGTCACTGACTACACCGTGGCAGACAAAGCTCTCCAGAAAAGAGGGTTGAAAAGCCTCATACTGTGCTATCCAAATTATCCTAATTACCTAATTATCCTTATCACAGCAACTAATTAGACTGGCTATAAAGCTAAACCCATAAACAGACCACAGGCTATAAAAGCCTGCAGGCAAGAGAGAGATGTTGAAAAGGGACCGAGAAGAACAAGTGGGTGTAGGAATGCTTTTATTTAAAGGTTTGGTCGAGGACGTGTGCCTGCAGAAAATAACCAGTAGTCTCTCAGTCTGCTCAGAGCACCAACAGGCTACAAAATCTGTACGAGTGTCAGCAAGACACAAACAATTGTAAGTGATGACTTACAATTGCCCAATTTTAACAACTTGTAGGAAAATAGACATGCATTTTTCCCCACCACAGTCTCTTAAAAGCAGGCAACAAAATGAACCACAACACTCTTCCTGGGAGTCTCCTCTTCCAAAAGGCAAAAACAAAAGCTGACTGAGCACTGTAATAAAGGAACATGTTCCTCGAGTCTCGTCCTTTGACAGAGCAAAGATACAAATAAATGGTCTCAGGACTAGGTTCCATTGTGCATCACACCTCTCTTGAAGGTCATTCCAATTCCCCTGTACCAATGCAAAGGCTTCTTTTTCCAAAATGTGAAGAGTGCCCAAAAGGTTTTCCTGTCTTCCAAGATGAAAGTTTTTGCAGCAAGGTGAAAGTCAGTGGCATTATTTGTTGCTCACTCCTGGCTCTCAGCAACAGTCAGTCTGGCTGTTGGGGAGGCCATACGAAAACACTTTGTCAAAGTGCAGTGTCTGTCCCTTTCAGCAGTCATTTGGGAAGGGAAAGGGAGTCTGACACTGTGTCTGCTGCTCTCCCTTGCTTGGAAGAATCAGTTTCTTGTAAATAAAAGCCTATGCTTTTTCCTGCTGAGGTATTTCCCTATTGTCTGCTATTTGATTTCCTGTAAATGGACTTCCACTGCTCTTGGAACGTTTAAACAGAAACCAGAAATAGCTCTGAGCAGAGCTGCACACACACAGTTTAATGGCAACCCAACAAAGTCATCTTTTTTTCATGAAGTTACCAGAGTTGACTTCTTCTCTCAAAGACCTTTGCTGAGTTGCTATAGGCAGCCCCTCCTTTACATTTCCTACCAGAGGAAAATCAGAGCGTGTAACCAAAACCAGGCAGAAACAGCAGGCAGCATCACAGGCAGCAAACAACTTGCAAGCAAGGCTCGTTTGGAGGTGATGGAGAGAAGTGTGCTCCTTCCTGAATGACAGCCCCAGGATGCTGCCTTGAGCTTCCTCACCCCAGGGCTAGAGCTGCCCAGGACCCCCCCTAAGTAGGATCTGGTAGGAGCACCGTCCTGCTTACTTTATTACAGTAGAATGGTTTCCTTCTGACACAAACAGAAATCCTGGTTGAAACATCTTGCTGGTTCATACCAGAATTTATGACATCTCTTTATTCCTTATTCTGGTATTTTTCCACACGTGCAGGTTTCCCAGCTGGCACACACATTTCAAACAGCAATTACACGGTAGCCTTTTTGATAGTCGTAGCTACAGGCTCAGAAGTGAGGCGTCCCTGCTCTTGTAACCCTAATAGCCAAATATCGAGTAATAGCCCAGAACTTGTAAGAATCAGAAAATATGGTCTGTTTGGAAGTAATAAAATGCACATTGCCATGGGCCTCCCAGTTCATGCACCTGCTGGCACAGACACAGCCAGTAAAAGGAAGCTTGTAATAACATAAAAGCTTGGAATTCAGAGGACTTAAAGCCGAACAAATCATTGGAGAGGGAGGTTTGCATTGCAGAGAAATGAGCTTAAAAGGCCTAGAAAGCCACAAATGCTGATTGTTTCTAGATTCTGCTCCATTTTGCTAACTTAATGTGAATTGGCTGAGGTTACAAGGTTAAGCTCTGCGATGTTTACCACTTTTCTAACTAAATAGAGGGGAACACAAGCAGAATGCGTTAGGTTTCAGGGCTGCGGCACCATTTCCGTGCCTCTACTTGGGAGGTACTGGAAATTCAGAATATCCTGCGGGAGTGCAAGGAGCTCAGCACCCTCCACAGTACAGAGCAGGATTGCTCCAAGGAGATTTTGGCTGCCAGAGGCTCGGAGGTTTTTCTTCCACCAACACAGATAGTTGAACAGATCCATTTTTTGCTGCTCCTGTCAATTGAAAGTCTAGCACCTGCTACTGATAAATCACATTTTGGTCAGCATCTTCCCTGAAAATTTTAGCACAGATTAAACTTTTCCAGATTTCTATTTTTGACCAATATCAACAGGGTCGAGGAATGTTTTGGGGAGGATAGAGAAGTTGGCTGGATGTAAGTCAGGTAGAAATTGAGCAAAGTGTAGCTCTCTTATCATCATAGAATCATAAAATTGTTTAGGTTGGAAAATACCTTCAAGACCATCAAGTCCAGTTGTTACCCTAACACTGCTAAACCACGTCCTTAAGTGCCACATCTACACATCTTTCAAACACCTCCAGGAATGGTGACTCAGCCACTTTGCTGGGCACCTTCAGTCTCCGCTAGACTCCGGCTGCGTGAGCAGTGACTGTTGAAGATTTTCTCCGATTGTATTCCCTGATAATTTACAGAGCAGGGAAAGGGAAAAGATGCTCAGCCCTGTCAGGATGTTCACTGGAGGTAAATAATCATACAAGCTGTCTGTCCTTGTTCTGGGCAAGAAAGAGGGGCTCAGCCTTGGGATGCTGTTCACATAGTGCCTGTGGACCTGTACTTCAGCAAGATTTATTCTAGCTCATTTCCCAGCATAATTGCTTTTGAAGCAGCCTACTTAGGCCAAAGAATTTTAGCTTTTTTTTTAACGTGAAACCCCAGTTTGTTTGAGGGATTGGTCTGTCCCTGCAAACCCTTAATCACATTATCCTCAGTTTCCATTCCCAGGTCTGCCCCAGGCCCTACCAGCTTTGAAGACAATTTCCCCAGCCACAAGCCTAGAGAGAAGTCTGATTATTAAAATCAGCTTCTTGCTATAAGAGAGGCCTGAGGAACCTCCTGAGCAAACAACCCCAGGAAGCAGGACTAAGGATGTCATTGGGGCTAAGGTGGAACAACTGTGTTATGAGGAAAGTTAACGCCTCTCTGGTTAAATCTCCTCCAATGTTGTAATTTTCATAAAACAAAAATACCTGCCAAATTTCAACACAAAATAAAAATACGAAAATATTGATAAGATCCAGCTGCTTCATTTTATAATTTTCCAGACAAAACTAAAATTTTTTCAAGATCACTATAGTTTGTTCCTATTGAAAATGGGGGGAAACAGAATCTGGAAGTTAAACTTGATTTCAGGGAACATTTCAAATGACACACAGTGAAATAAACAAAACAAAGAATTCTTTTATCGTACTTTTATGCTATATTTAAAATTTTCACTTGTGAATTTAAAAAAAAGTGGTTGTTACAGTTCTGGCCCTGAGTCCATTAATCCGTAGCTACATTTATCAGCCTTTCTGTCTATCTCTTATTTCTACAGTGGTTTCAAATGTGTTAAAACCATTTAACTACTTTTGGTTTTCCTCCGAACACATTTCTAAAATACACAGGTGGATTTTAGAGCACTTAAAAACACGAGCAATTAAAGCTTTGCTCCAGGGCCAGACTGCTCCAAGGACACTCAAAGGAAAGCAGTTGGAGAGCCATAAATACACACAGCACACATTTTTAGCAAGGGACTGAGGGATGATTCAGGGTCAGCAGTTATGGCACAGCATCTGGATCCAACCCTTTCCTCCTAACACTGCAAACACCCTGCCTTAGAGAGAGAGCCCGGCTCTGCTGAACGCTTCCCATTCTCTTTTGGGGACTGCTCTATTTTTAAATTTCATCCTTCACCCTGAGTAACTTTGGAAATACAGCCTTACCAGCTGAGGAACTGAGGTGAACTAAAAAGAATATGAACCAAAACATTTCAATATCACATCATAGTTTGAAGCAGTTAGGTGCATATCTCACTGATGTTTTCCAAAATAGTTCAAATTTTGGAATCAAATTCTTCTCTCTGTAAGGTATAACAATGATCCAGACTATCCAGACAAACTTGGAGACGAGCAGCTTTTTGGAAAAAATAATTCTTAAAAGAGTGAGCATGTCTGAGTGTTAATTCAACATAGTTACCAGCCTTTAATGTAATCTGCATTTGCAGATCAAAATGTCAGATGTGATGAGGAGATATCTGAGCATCAACAGGAAGGGCCTGTGTCCAAAAAGTTACCAGCTGAACTCAGAACTTTCCCAGCTATGCCTCTGTTTTAACCTGGATCATTCAGCCCTTTCCTGTGGTTTAAAATCCCATCAGGAAGATGTTGGGACACCATTGGAAATGGCTCTGACCTTCGGTTTCTCCTTATGGAGTTTTCAACTCTGGCAAAAGGAGCAGGGAGAGTTTTCTGGACAGCTGACTCCCTGCTCTGGGTCGATGGAGGTGATGCAGGTGACCCCGTGCTTGTTGCTGTCAGCTGGGGCTGTGCCCAGCCAGAGCTTGTCCTGCTGAGCTCGTACCCAGCACAGCCCTACCTGCCACACGCAGGGCATTTGTGACTTCAGTACAACCAACTTCCTTCTTGTGAAGAACAAAGTTTTGCAACCAGCAGCAGAGCAGCAAAGAACGCTTCGGAAAGGAAATGCTTGAAAAACTCCAATGGCCAATTAGGTCTGTGTGAGTATGAAACTCTAGCCTTGGTTGACCACAAATCCGATTTGTATTTTCACAGGATCGAGGCCATTTCACGCAGTCCTGACCTCTGAGTGTCAATATTGCTGGGCAGGGATATACAACATGACTTAAGTGTGTTGCAATAAAATGTTTATTAATGTCAAACAGAAATTACCCAGGGTATGGCAAACTTTTACCCTGGAAAGACATAAATGTAGTGCAACAAGTTGTTTGGGGTTTCTTTTACCATTATATTTATTCATAATTTTTCAAAGCCAAGTTAGCTTAGATGACTAGGTGGACATATTATATTAGCAGCATAATGTCCAAATGTATTACACACCCAGTGTTGCTTAAATAAGGGCCCAAATCAGGAACCAGGGAACTCATTTTTAGGTTACCACTTTTCAAAACTTTTGGCCTCTGTTAAAAAATAACATGCCAAGCAATATGGCTCAACAACAACTTAGGGAGCAGCTGGAACACAGTCTCTCAGAGAAGTTAGTGGGACTCCACACCAAGGAGGTTAAATGCATAAATAAATGAATATTGAAGGATGAGGCCGGGTTGCACAACCAAAATTAAGTGCCTTGGAAATCCTGTGTCTATAAAATTCTCAGAGCCATTTTCCACCTGGGGGTGTGCAGAGGGAAGTTGATCTGTACTGACTGGAGACACAGGGATGTTTTATACCGGACAGGCTGATGAAAGCCCAGACAAGAAATAAGCGTCTTGTTTCACATATGTTTTCCTTTAATTATTGCAATGCAAGATTTGGCTTTTCAAGGCAATTTCTAGGGTAAAGATTAGGAGATATTGTGCATAATAGGACTTATTCCTTGAATGGAATCCAATAGTCCCAAACTAATTTCCAGTCCTTAGAATGAGGTATTTCTCCTGGGGATGGCAATATCTGTGGTTTCAATCTCTCACATCCTACCCAACTGTTTCCTCATTACAGTCTCAGGTTTCTTTGTCACCACACAGTTTATACAGGCTCAGATTTAATCAGTAGCAAAACATTCATCAACATGAATCCATGCCATTTTTTTTCTCAAAAATACCTCCAAGCTTGTTAAATATTTGTCAAGTAAACATTTCCTAGACACAGAGAGCACCGCTCCTCACTTCCTTCTCCTTTAGGTATATTGCAGTCTTGGGATTCTTCCTCAGGATTACAGTCATTGGTATTTTACTCCAACACATAGATTTGATAGAAAGTCATCATGCCTCTGGGCTATACGTTCACAAGTCTGGACACGGAAAGCCCTTTTGTGGTTAACTAATACTTCGTTTCAATATTAGGGTATTTTCTGTTCAAAATTAAGATGAAGGTTCTCACTTGGCAAAACATTTATCTTGTGCTGTGATTTATCAAAGAGGAAAAATGATTATATAATGATTATATAATTTTCAGCTCCACAGTAAATGGATACTCCTACTTGAACTCTCACAGTGATTTATGAACATAAATTAATTAAGACTTACAAGAGTCCTGTGAGATAAGGAAATACTATTCTCCATCTCATGGTATAGGAAACCAAGGCACAGCTTCTGCCAAGATCACACACACAGTTGGTGCCACACATTCCTTGACTGCTGTCACCTATCCTGTTTGCCATTCAGCTCGTTCCAGTGCTGACTACCGTGTTTGTGCCATCAAATTGCTTTTAAGTTCGCTGCTTGTTTATCAAAAAGTGATGTTTCCAAGCAATTGCAATGATGTCCATTCCACTCCCTCCCCTCCACTGCTGTTATGCTCATCTCCATTCTTTTCCCCAGGTTTCTGAGGACTGCTGGGTCTAACAGTGTCATGCAACCACAGCACCTCATGCCTTATGTTTAGGCTGAAAGCATGCAGAAAATGCCACCCCAAGTTCTCAGTTTCCTTGTGGAGTTCAGACATCTGGGGCTTTGGGGAAATGTGGAAGATTCAACTGAGTTCTCTGTACAGAAAAACATCTGTGGTCTCTGTATCACACACTGTGGTTACACTCTTCAAAATAACTCGAGTGTTTTCATGCAATGCTGATGCCCTTTTGCTCAGGGAAGATTACGTTCAGTTACAGACCTCAGGCTCTGACAAATGAGCTCTGGAAAATCTCAGTGAAGTGGTTGAAGATGCTACTGCCCATGGCCTCCTGGCCTGCCTCTGCACAGGGGTGTATGGGCCCTAGACAGCAGCACAGAGTGTGCCTGTGCCACAGCTGCTCCAGCGGCTGGGCTGGTGCCTCGGTGTAAGTCCCGAAGGCAGCGGATTTATGCTACAGCCGAGAATCAGAAGCACTGATGCGTGGGCATGCTGCCTTTGACTGATGCTCCAAAAACCAATGTATTAGACCTCTTCTGCTCTTTGGCTTTATAGACCTTCAGTGCCAAGATTTCCCCTTCTCAACAAAGCCCAGATTCCCAGAACTTGGTCCACTGGCCACAGTTTCTCACAGAGGTGGATCCTAAAACTAGAGGCTGGTCTCTGGAATCCCAGAAGAGGCAAGACATGCTTGGAGAACATTTCACTCCAAGAAGTTCACATTCCAAATATCAAATGATATTTACTTTTCTTTTAGAGAAGAGGCCTCCTCCTCCTCCCATTTATATACTCGGAAGTGAATTGAGCAAGAGCTGAGACCTCCGAATTTGAATTGCTCTCCAGCCTGGGAAGCCTCAAGCTTGCAGCATCCTCTAGCCCAGAGTCCTCGGTGCACCACGCCAGGGATGGAGCAATTGTAGGAGCAGGCAGGGAGAGGCAGAAGCTGAGCCTCTGAACCAGGAACAGTTTAGAAGCCTGTTTTGTGCAGGTGCTCAGTGTTAGTGACTCTAATCAGAAACATTTTGCCAGCTCTGCAGTGAAGTGCACAGGAGATCAATGTTGCCATCTGAACGCCTCCTGCTGCTTTACATCCACTCCTATTATAAGTTGAGCCCTGATGTTCACACCTGCCAGAGCTGCAGATCCAGCTGTGCATTAACAAAACCAGCTGGAGCCTTTCTGCTTCGCTCCCACTCTGTCCTGCCCATCAGTGCCCCTGGGATGAGAGCAGGGGCAGGCTGCCGGGAGGCAGAGCTGCAGCCTCACTGCTGCCAGCTCAGGGGAGCAGCAGAACAGAGGGAGAAGAGGAAAGGCAAAGCATCCAATAGCCCAAGCAAGGGCAAGGACTAAGGTAAGGCTGGCCTGGCTCTGACTGCATCACCCTCTGTCTCCATGTGGGCTGCGTTGAAGCGGTTCAGTGTTTGGAGTGGGTCCACGGGCTCCTCCTTCGTGCCACGGCTGCCCTGCAGCTACCAGAGCCAGTGACACAAAGTGGAGCGACTGTGCAGAGAAAATGTCCTTCAGCTGTGGGTCCCAGTCACCAAAACTGGTACCAGTCTCAGCTCAGCTGGGCTCACACCTCTCCCTGCAGTTCACTGCAGGCAGTTTGCCTCATAGCCATGAATAAACCCCAGGAGACTGGAGCATCTCACAGCAGCTGCTGAACAAGCCCTCCCCACGGCTCACCCTGCCAGACAGGCAGCTGCCCTGGTTCTCTTCGGAGGATGCTGATGATTCTGTAGGACCAAAGAGCTCAATGCAAACCAAGGCACCAGAAACCCTACAGTATTCTCACCTGGAGGAAACTCTTTCCTAGAAAGAGAATTGGAAGTTCTCTTCTGGAGCAAGTGTTTTCTTTTTTTTAAAGAAATTACAAATAAACTTAGAAAGACGTCGAAACATAACAAGGCATAAATGATACTGAAATGGCTGCTTTGTGAAATGCTATAATGGGAAATTCTTTTACAAACCTTTTAAAATTGGCAAATGTTACTAATATTCCTCCAGGCAACACTTGGGCTATTATTTAAAATGGGATGTGTGGTGTCCCAGAGAGACTGCTCTCCTGAACTGCAAAGCATTTTGTAGGACCTGCGAAATACGAAATGATTTAAGGAGGAAAGAGGGTTAGCAGTTCTGCTTTGTGTGGTTTCCACTACCTCTAAAGTAGTTTAAGAGGAAAACATGTTCTGGGCTGTAATTTAAGTAGTGTTACAGATACTGTAACATTAAAAATGGACAAATTAGAGACACCTGATGAAAAACATGTTACTTTCTCTGTTTGGTGCCTCAAGCACACAAACATGATGCTTAGATTCTCCTGGGTGCTTATATTAAATGCAACTGAACTTATTAAGGAGGTCTGAAGCGAGTTTTAAGCACAAGAGCTGGACTGCCTCACTCTGTCTTGCTCTGCAGAGCATCCTCGACACTCAGGATAGTGTGGATCAGCAACAAATTCGGCACGCAGGGACCCCTGCAGAGATGAGACTTTTTTTCCATCTGCCCGGCTCCTATAAACAGTGCAAGGACAAGCCATAACTGACCCATCTGTGAAAGGCTCTGGGGGATTTCTGCATACACCTGACCTTTCTGCTCCAGCACAGAAGTAGATTATTTGGGATTTTCACACTGAAAGGTAGTCTTAGTGCTCCAGAGTTTTTCTCTGCACTGGATGACTGGAAAATGGGGCTCATTTTTAAAGGCCCTAACCCCACTGCAGGCTTCAGAGGATCAACAACAGGATGAGAGCAGGTTCCTGGATGGTAGAGAGAAGCCTCAGCATGGCAGTGGGTGAGAAATCCCATGTAAAGAGACATGAGCCTCTCCAGAGCAGCTGCAGGTGCTTAGTCCTGCTGAGGACCTGTCCCTTGGTGCAGGGAGTGACCCCACAGAGGGGAAGGACACCGTGTGGGTAGGCCGAAGCAATGGGAACAAGTTTTGAAGCTTGATGCCTGTGGGGAGCAGAGAGGCAGCACTGGTGCGACTGAGCTGCCTGGGGGTGCACCTGGCCCTCTCATGGCAGCCCGACACCTCTGCCCTTGCTCGGGGCATCTCTTGTAGGATGCTTACTCTCTTTGTTAGGTCTTACACTCACCAAACCATGATGTTGGAAAACCAGCAGAGTTATAAAAGTCCCGTTGTTCGGGGTTTTTCTGCCACAGTGGTCTGCTCACAGTGTGATGTGGCAGTAGGAAGGAACCAAACGCACCAGCAGTCCTTTGCTTCTTCTCTTTCCATGCAAAGGGACTGAACAAATGGCTTTCAAGGAGATTAGTGGATGAATCCAAGAACACACAGCCAAACAGATGAGCAAAGTGCAGGTGAGGATTTGTCTTCAGCGGGGTTCAAGTTTAGAGAATAGACAGATCCCAGAGTTGTGTTAGGTACCGACACAAGAGCTCAGGAAGAAAAAGCAGGTAATCCAAACCTGAGAGAGGGAAGACTTGAATAGAATGATCACAAAAAGAAAATCCACATTCCAGCATGGAAAGCATCAGTGGGGAAAGAGATCTCTGGGGCAAGAAGAGGCAGACTGCTAACAGGAACAGCAGATTGCAATATCCCCAGCCAGCGCTGCAGGCTGAGCTCTCCTCTCCTAACTGCAGCTGTGGATCAGGAATGATGTGAAAAACAGCAGATTGACACTGACTCACAAAGCAGTGAATGAAATCACATCCAGGCTGGCTGTATCCTGCTGGCCACCTCCCTGTGACAGCACTGGGAGTGAAGCTCTCCTGGTGAACATGTGTGTCTGCCCAGGTCAGGACGGGGTGCACTGGGGGCTGTGGGGTCCTCTGCTCCACTTCCCGGGCACAAACGGGCAGCCCTTTGGGACACCATCCCAGGAAGTCATACAAGAGATGGCTTTCACTGCTGGTGCAATTCCCACAAGGAGATTGTCCCCCCACCCTTATTCCCCGTCTGCCACCTCTCACCACCACCACTCTGTTAGGGTATTATGAAACATGAATAAGGTTCATGTGCCAGACTCCAAAGTGCTTTCAGGGCTTTTTGGGTAGAAAGCAAGAGCCTGTGGGGAAGTGGTAATTGCTGTCCCTCTGGATGTAGCCTGACCACTGCTGAGTGCCTCCAGGATCTGGTCTATCCTCTTTCCCTGGGGTGAGACTTGGTGTTCTTTCTCTAGTAAAGACTGAAGGAAATTCATGGAGGCAACACAAGCTGAAATTCTTCCCATCTCCTTATAATTCCCTACACACTGCTAAACCTTCCTTTATATTGAATACTTGTAAGAGAAGGATCCTGAGGAAATATTGAGTATTTTGCCACTATCACGAGCAATGCCCTGGGTTCCACAGTACTGCTGTGTCAGGCACGGGGACATCTCCAGGAAACATTTTGCAGCATATTTTGCAGCCAAACCACAGTGGTGGTGTTGAAAGACACAAAAAATTTTTCCCTTACTCCAACTGGCCAAGAGACAAAAAGGAGTGAGATTTGCAAATTGCCAAATTAAGCTCAGCCAGAGTCTGTGGCTGCTGTCATTAAGAAAACTCCTGCAATAAATGTTTACAAAAGCGTTTCAGAAATAATGGCTCTCTGTAGAACTGGGCTGGGAAATTTCCAGCAGAACAGGTTTCGGGAGAAAAATGCTGATTTCTTGAAACTGTGGGGTTTGTGGAATTGTATGGGTTTTGACAAACTTTCGATGAACTACAGCAGCAATTGCCAAACTAGGGGCTGGGAGCCTGGTGGAAGTTCAAGCATAAGTGAGGCTTGTGTCTGGATCTGGGGTCATGAGTCTGGAAAATACTACACCGTGGGCAGATTCAGTCTTTAAGATCATTTGTGCCAAGGCAGTCCCTCTGTGCTCAGTGCCCTTGGCCACAGGCTCACAGGGTCACAGGGCTCCAAGGCTGCCCAGCTACCAGAGCCCTTGCTCTCAGACAATGCATGTGGACATACACCTTGTAGATATAACAGCCAGAGAACAGATCGAAATATTTTCAATGAACAGTCAAAGAAAAAAAACCTGAATGAGGCCAGCTTTGAAGGGTTGGAAGCTATTCTTAGACCTTGTTCTAGTTCAGAGGATAGTTTTTATATGAAAATAAAAACACAGAAATAAAATATACAAGTTAGAAGGAACCACCTCCAGTTTTCCATTTGAGATGGCGGGAATTTTCCCTACAATGTTTTTTTCTGACAAACTCATCTTTTTAAAGAGCTTTTCAAAGCAAATTTTAAAAATACAATGAAATGCTCGATTTGGGGCTATGACAGACTTTTGAGTCAACTTGAAACGAAAAAGCAGTCAGCTGCTGCTGATTTCCCCAAGTGCCTTTCCCTGACAGCAGCTCCAGCATGGCCTGCACACCTGGTCACAGAACAGGAGGTGTGGGGGCCCAAAAGGCTCTGCTCTTCCCCGAGATCATCCGGCCACCTCACTGGCATCATGCTGCCCTGCTGCCCACCTGGAAGAGACCCAGCTGGCCTATGGTACCCGTGCAGTTTAAACCACAGCACCAGGAAACGTTCTTTCCACCACTCTCTGTCTCAGGGAAGAGATGGGGATGAACTGATATCTCCGACTTGCAGGGTGATCAATGCCATTAGCATTTCAAAGGAATCACTGAAAACCAATGCTCAGTCTTTAAAGAACTTTTGCTGATTACAGCCTTTAACACGCCCAGAGACACTGGCAGAAATCTGTGAAGCATGTGTGTTCACCCTCTGTGAGTCAGAGCTGCTGTATCCTGCCTTGGAGCCCAGCCTCCCAGGCACACTCCTTGGTGTATTAGAGAGTATTTATATGAAAAAACAATAATTTGTATCTACAGGGAGGATTTTCCTCCTGAAGTACAAAAACTGAGCTATAAAAGAATGACTTACTGCAATCTCACATTCCTCAGCATGGTAATTAGGCTTTTCAGTGATTCTGTGCTATATTAACCCATGGGGACCAGTTCATTGACTCATTTGTGTTCCTAGCTGATAAATACCATGCTTGGCATCAAGCAGGCGGAGAAGGGGCAGGGGAGGAGGTTACCCAGCAGGGTCATGCAGGAGCCCAGACCTGCCTCTGCTAGGTTTTGCTAATTTACTGACATTCTTTTACTGTTCTTTCCACCACTGCCTTTCTCAGTCAGACTGACCCTTCCCAACAGGGTACTGCAGTGAGGATTTGCATAAATCCAGCTCACCTTACCACATTTCTATTGTCTGGAAAACTATTTGCTGAAGAAACAAACTACTCAGACACAAGTTGTTCAGTTTGAAGCCAGGTCTCATACAATTCTAAATCTTCCCTAAGCCTACCTAAATGTCTTCTAAACTCTCACATCCTATCGAGGGCTGACTACCATGCCTGGAGATGGTGTGACTCCCCTGCCCACATCTCCTCTCCTGCCCAGGACCTGCTTGTCAAGCACCAACTTGTCATGTCAAGCCTCTGGCAGAACTGAGCCTCGAATATCTCTGGACTTACTCCCGCCTCAGGACCTGAGCCCTGCTCCTGGCCTTCTGAAATATCTGCTGAGGCTCCCGGGCTGAAGCCACGTGGGAGCTGTGAGATGGGATGTGGAGGAGCACAGCACACCTTGGGTGAAGGTAATGGCACAGAGCTGGAGCTGAAAACAGCTGGCCCGTGACTGCATGTGTTTGCTGTGCCCAGTCTCCTCAGTTCTAATGATTCTTTCTGACCAAAAAGGACCTACCAAAGGATGCAGCTGAGCTCTGCAATGGGGGATTTTTGTGAATTCCCTTCTCCCCCTCAGTTCACAATATGGGCTTTCATAAAAGGACTGTGTCCTTTAATTGTGAAACCTGAGACCCTGCTAATGCACAGAGGAATAAAATCTCTTTGGAAACAACCAATCGCCTTCCACGTCATGAAGTGCAAAGAGAACTTTTATGCATGGGCTTCTCAATCACTTTATTAAATATTTTAACAGAAAAAAATATTTTATTGAAAGTAAAAGGGCTGCCCAAACGATCCAAAGAATCAGCTGCTAGTGAAATTGTTTGAATTTTTTTTCTTTCAGCTAAATGAGGAATAGCCCACAAAATTTTTCTCTAGTGGGCCCATAAATAATGCTCAGCTAGAGGAGGTAAAATGGTGGAGCTGATCTTTTTCTCTTTTCAGTTAAAGGAATATCAGAGGAATGTGACTGCCAAAAATATTTTACTAAGCTTTAGGTGATCTCATTGTACCTTTAAAAAAAGCAGCAAGAGGAGAAGTTATGCTCCTAATTTGTTAATCATGAAATAAATCAAAATTTAACAGACATCACAGCAACTCCTTGAGAGCAGGTACCATCATTTGGTATCCATCTCTTAGTTGTTTATATTGGTGGTCTTACATTAAGCTTAACAAGGTCCCACTGCTCAATTTGCTGCCGAATCAAAGTGAAAGATTTTATTCTCAGGAACTTACAGTGCAAATCAAAAAATATTTTATAAATTGAGTTTTTGTGCTGTTCTTATTTACATGTTAAGTGAATGCAATTGGCTTTGCTTATTCATTGGTGATTTCACCAGCACTTCTCAGCTTGTCTCACATGTTTTTGCATGAGATCCTAGGGCATGGCAGAGGTAGAGTTAAATTTTCTCTGCCTCTGACTTCTCGTGATTTGAAGCAAATCACTTTATCTCATGGTTTATTATTAGGAAAATGGGCCACAGCCCTGTCCACCGCAGAAAAGGTTCTGTGAGAAGAAGTACAAGAAAGATACTGAGGTATCAAGACAGTGATGCTGAGCCCCGAAGTCCCAGATGTCACACTTAACCCTTCTCCCAGGGGTGTCAGGGAGGGGAAAGCACGGACGCACTGCAATGCTTCCATGCAAAGAACCCAAAGAGCCATGCTTTTAAAATGCCATTATCCATGGAACAGTCCAGAGAGGCCTTCTGAAACTAGAGCCTGGTAGGCTTCTTATTCTCCAGGTTGTTTTTGCATCGATGAAGGTTTGCCGGTGAGTTAAGCTGTTCTGCAGGCAGAAGTGGTGATGGCTGGTTTCTGGTGACTGCCTTGGCTGGCTGTGCAGGAGCACCAGGGGCTAACAAAAAGCGTGGCTGACAACCAATCCTTCCTTCGGGAGGGCTCTAACAAGATTCCTCTCCTTCCCTTTCTTGTTCAGTGTCGCAGTGATTGTACAAACTTAATAACTTTGAGACTTCATCCCTTCTCTCCAGCCTGCTAAGAGGTTTCAAAGTCATTAGGGAGGGATTGAGAGAGAGATGGATAGGTATGGTGATCCTGTAAACCTGGCTTCCTCAGGAAACTAACTGAAGGAATAAAAACTGCTCTTCTCAGTGGCGCTCCAATTCTGGCAGCTGATGTTTAAGAAAAACATCAGCAAAAAAATGTTACAAGACTTGAGCACTGGCAACTCTGCAGTAAGCAACCTATCCAAAAGCCTCATCCTTTTATTTTTCTTCTGTACCACAGGTGTTCAGAGACACCTCAGCTATCTGGGTGCCAAACTTGTGACAACTTAAATCTGATCAAGCCTTGAATACTGAGCACAGGGACCACACTGGTGTGTCCTCCCCGCCCAGAAGCCCACTCTACGTGTTTGCAGCACCAGCCCCAGCTCCTGCCCCGCAGGAGGCTCGTGGCCTCCTGGACCTGCTGGGTGCCAGGACACGGAGGGGGAGCGACAGCTGCACTGCCCAGAAGCGTGTATGCCTCTTCCAAATAGTGCTGGTACCATTTAAATCTATCTCGTGCAGAGGGAACTCCTGAAAATGCTCTGTGCCAGCTGCCCTTCCAACACCCAGCTGGTCATCCCGCAGTGCCACAAGGATGCACTGCAGCACAGTGCTATCCTCGCTGTCCTTTCATGCCCAGGAACACACAGACCACCCTGGTCACAATCGAGGTCACAGCATTCGCAGGGAAAGAGGAGACAGTGGGGATGGGGAGCAGTAAGAGAATGAGAGACAACGGAGAGAAAATGGTTTCAAGAATCGCTATAATCTGTGACACATTGATTAGTGATACTGAATAAAAAAACACATGTTCCATTTTACAGAAAAAAATCATTGAATTAATGCAAAAGACTTGCAATATCCCATAAAATTACTCTTTTAGGGATCTGGACTGAACCAAGATACTTCTGGCAATCTCTTCATCATTAAAGTGTTTCCTACATTAAACTCTGTGTGTCCTCTTTATGTGCTTCCCACTGCTGAGTGATTTCACTCTAAGAGCAGCAAACTGATACGCTGGAATAATTATATGAATGGATTCCTTCCCAGACTTGCTAATATAGCCTGAAACTGAAGAATGCACAACACCAAGCCACAAGGTCAAGGAATATCTGTCCAAAACTACAGTTGGGATAGCTATGCTTGGACTATGGTTTATGGTTTTGGATAACAATATGGTTTGGACAGCAGAATTGAGAAGGCTGAATAGCTAGCTCTTTGGATCTGCCAGCAAGGTTTAAACCCTCCTGCAACAGCAAAGGGCACTGCAATAGTGCTGAGAGCCGTTATCCCACATTTAAAAGCTTTGGAGGATGCCACTTCTGTACCACTATGGTAAAAAAATCTTTCTGCACAGAAGCCTCACAGAAATGAGCAGATGTTTTTTCCAACAAATTCCCCTCAAATATACAGCAAAAAATGATCAAGTTTCTTGAGAGAAAAGGCAAATAATTTTGCCATAATCAGCTGAAAATGTAATTTAATTCCATTTGTAGCCATGTTTTTTCCCCTGAAATGTTAGAAGGGTAAAGAGAAGGTGCGAGAAGAGAAAAATAAACACCCTCACTGCTTCCTTTTCTGAGCCTTAGTGGGAGAGCTCACCATCATAACAATCTAGGCTAACCTGGGGGTAAAAGGCCACCCTGGCTGTTCAGGGACACTGTCCCCAGGTCAGCTCTTTGCACCTTGCACAGCTGAGTTGGAGTCCTGCGGTCTCGTGTCTTCTGATCCTGTCACCAGTAGAGCAAAAGCTGCCTACTTGTGGGATGCAAACCGGACTTGTTGGAGGAACTTGGCAGAGGTTTCTGCCTCCTCCCACCCACTGGTCCTTTGCACAGTGGTACCTCACTGCACCGCCTACCACTTTTCCATGAAAGCCTAGAAGTGCCTCCCCAAGGGATGTCCTGATCCTGTCTCTGGGCTGAGCTCTGCCCAGTTCTTTCCCCTGTGCAAAGCACGCATCCCTGGCCCTCACAGATGCTGCTCTCACACCCTCTCCTCAGGGAACCTGCTGTCCCAATAGGGAAACAAAAAGGGCGTGTCAAAATATTTCATTTTCTCGAAGTGCCAAGCCCTGAGAAATTGCAGCTGTTCCTGTCCTTGTGCCAGGGGATGCTCCTTAGCCAGGTTCTGCCATTCAGGGCACAGGAGAGGTCCCTGGTGTGGGGCTGTCCTCCCAGAGCCCTGATGCACAGCAAAACCTCTGCAGCAGCAGTGAACAGCCAAAGAGAAGCAAGTGCAGGAATTCCCCGGGGTGGGGAGGTGATGTTTATCGAAGATCTCTGAGGGAAGCAAAGTGTGAAACAGCTGAGGCATTGGCAGGCACTTTGAAACAGAGGAGAATAGACAGGTCACAAGTCCCCATGGCCAAGCTGGCCTATTGCCTCTGTATCTGCCTGTGGAGCAAGGCTGTGCAGCGCTGGGGTACAGGGCTGTCTTTCTTTGTCTTGGAAGGATGCTCTTCTGCTCTGCCTCCCATGCAAGATGACCACAAATACCATGGGGACATGACTGAGGACTACAGGCTCTGCTGGGGCAAGTCTTGAAGCCTCTCTGCTATCTGCTTCTGCCTACCTCTGCACACAGGCGTGTGGTAAATTCTGCCAGGATCTGCGTGAATCTGAGCTCATTGCATTTTAAGTGCCTCCTTCTCCTGTGATTTTGCCTTGTGAAATTTCACATTTTGCCACACTTTCTTCCCTCTCTGATCTATTGCTTGGTCTCTGAAAAAAATCATCGCTGTGCTTTCTCACATACTCACCAAATCACATCCCACCTTCCTCAAGCCTGAACTCCAGGCTCTCAGAAGGACCTTGTGGAAGCCTGCTTTGAACTCCTGCCTGCAGACAGCCCAGTGACATATACAGGACATTTATGGTGCAGACAGCCCTAGCTGTGCCTATTCTGTCAGCAGACTCTTAGGCTGAGCTCTCCAGGACCCTCAGTATCCGAGAAGCACCACATCGACAGGCGCTCACAGACATCAGAGAGCTCAGCGGTCAGGCATTTAACAGGACACGTGTATCAGATCTGACGTTCTCATAAATCCTCCTCCACAGTCACACAAACCCCAAGGATCTAAGGTGCCTTGCTATGACCAGACAGGACAAGGGCAAGGTTTCTTGGAAATTTCAGGGCAACACGATCAAAAACTAGGTTGATATCCTTCTCTTCCATTTAAAGGCAACCAAAACTGGTGTGAGTTTTGTACAGTCGCGCAAGTGCCCTCCTGCAACCCTGCATGCTGGAGTCATCAAAACCAACATTGCTGATTTACAGGGCCCACCGCAGCATTCCAGCAGCCAGTTAGTTAATGCAGGAAACCTTGCAACACGGAGGCTTCCAGGAAGTGCCAAGGGTCTTGCAGGCTGTGTGGCTGCTCCTGGGGAGTGATCTATGCTCCACGGTGACCCTGGTCTTTTCCGTTCCACGCTGCTGCGCTTTCAAGTTGTCCCAAGGAGGTCCTCCATGCTGGCCTTTGAAGAGAGAGCTGTGCTGCCCAGGTGGGATCTGCTCCCTGGCAGTGATGGAGCAGCATATCAGAGGCAAACAGCAGATCCTACTGTGCAAGGTTCTGCTCTCACTCCATTTCATGGTAGATCAAGCTGTCACCTACAGGATGACACACTGAAGTGATTTACTGTGGTTTTTTAACAAAAGACTAGATTTTGTTAGGTGCATTAATAGCACTTTTAAGTTCAGAGCCAAGATGAGAGATTCATAAGGATTTGCCCACTGTGGCTAGGGAACAATTCCAAAATCTCTCTAGGCAAAATATTTTGTGCCACCAGCTATTTCTTTCATTCTCTTCCTTCCCTCCAGGGGATGAGATATTTTCTGGCAGCATCTGCCTTACTTTTCTGCTATTTTCCCTTATTAGAGGCTGCGGCTTAGGGGAAACATAAAGCATCTACTCATCTGGGCTTGGACTGGTCCTATTACAAGTTGAATTTTGTCACGATACCCATAAGCAAAAGGCTTGCACTTTCTTTTCCTCAAGGCTATCCATGGGAAACTGAGTGATGAGAAGCTCTCTGGGCACTGGTGGTTTGCTACATGTCTCAAAACTCTATCAGCCAACACTAACACAGAAAAGGGAAGCAGACAGGATAAGCAGGAATCCTTCTTAATTTCTTTCATTAAAATGTATTCGGACAAGGCAGTTTTGGCTAGCACACATATGCAGACTAGGAGTGGGCACTAAGTTTCTTCCTGAAAGCCTAAAGATCCCAAGAGAAACATCATTACCAGCAGCAAGCTGCTGCACCTCTCCTCGAATTTAATCCCATCTAAGTCCTGGTGTGCAGAAAACAATGGGATTTTGTCACCATTAGGGCTTAAATCTCTACTTGCTGACGTTAAAAGCCAGGAAGAAAGTTTTTGACATAACCTCTGAACTCCAAAGGGCTAAAGTTCAACTTGGATCAAAGAGGGGTCTCTAAAGAGCTCCGTGCTGCACAAGGAGGGTAACATAAGGATGCCATGTACAAATTGCACTGCCTCTCAGGAATGCCTTGTTTTCTGTTATTGCTTTTGTCCTCCAGTAGCAGATCCAGAGTCCCAAAGGAGAATGTTGTATTAAAATACTAAGAGAGGCTTTACCAACTCCCACTTAAATGGCCGGTTCAGAAATCCACTCGGGTCTCAGGACAGGCAGGATTTAAAAGGGATTGTAAATTAAGTGGTGCCTACAAGAGTGGGAAGTCCCAGAGACCTGTGACTTGTCCTAATAACTTATCCCCCAGAGAACACCGGGAGGACAAAGCCACCGGGTGGGTGAAGGGATTTGGCAGCCTCAATTGAAACGTTCGTGGCATCACCTAAATCCTCCTTCTGAAACTCTGACCCCTTAACTCAACTGCTGGCTTCTTCCACACCTGCAGGAGCCCTCCAGCACGCAGCTGGGTGAAAATCAAGGAGGATGCACTGAACACGAGTGTATGATCCTTCTCTCCAATCCAATATCCTGTTCAAAGTGAAGGAGTGAAAATTAGATTTTGATTCTTAACAAATTACTTGAATTACGTAAAGCTTAGGCACTTGTTTAAAAAACTGAGAAATGCAAAAGTGGACAGCAAGCTCTAGAAGCCTTTATTTCTCTGTTTTGGGGGTTGTTGAAGTATTAGGATGTTCTCAGCACCATCAGGAAACTCCAGTGGCTGAAGAAGCCTTCCACAGTGCAAGGAGCTGTACAACTAAGGCTGGGCCTAAAAGGCTGCCACATTCGTTTGTTCCTGGAGCTGAATGTTGCCTTTGAACCTCGGCCATACTGCTGTCTTTGAATGCCACAGCTCTATCATTCCCAAGAGGACAGAAAACAAAACCAGACCTAAACACTGATGCTTTATACTGCAGTTTCCATCTTCTGAGTGTTTTACCAGACAGGGCTTTCTAGAAACAATATTTGCAGATCTCACCACTCTGGAAACGTGCCCCATGAATGAATTAGCAAAAGAGGAAGGAGGATTGGATGCCTGCACAGCAGAAGGATAAAACGTGCGTGCTCCAGGCTTCCCTGGGGACCAGGATTCGCTGCCTGCCAGGTGGTTTTCTGCACAGGGCCAGCTGGGGCCCAGCAGCACTTATTAGCTCTGCAGCAACCCAGCTGGCTATTGCTATGTTGAGGTTCTGGGGAGGTTTATTAATGCTAGAACTAATTTAGCCGAATGTACTCCCACCTCACCATCACTGGCAACGCTTCTCTGAAGTTCCAAAAATTCCTCCAAAGATAGCTCACAGATGACTGTGCACAGGTGGGCAATTTATACACATTATGATGAATATATCTTGTTATTTATATAATAATGTAAGTAAAATCAAGTGAAATAAAATACAGATTCATGTTTCATTCTTTTTAAAATATGACTCAGAAGAAACCAAAGGACAGATAATACTTGTTAGGATGTATACACTCCCCACCCAAATCAGGATTCAGAAATCAGGGCACTGTAACGTGTGCTAAAAATAACCTAAGACCATCTAAGTTCTAAAAATCAGATATAAATAAGGGAAAAGAAAAATTATTAATTAATTCCTTGGAAAAAAAAGGAAAAATGCTGCTTGATTTTGTTGCATTGATATTACTAGAGTTGCAGTAGGATGGAGCTTGCTCAGCCTCTGCTGCCTATAGCTCTCCTGGACTTGACTGGTACAGATGCACAGTAGATTTCCAGGCACAAAAAAATGAGGTCCGTCCAGGAAACTCAAATACTTTTTCTCATGAATGGTTAGAGTTGATCTTTCCAGAAAACACAGGGAAAGCCTGAACTACCACAGCTGCATGATTTTTTATTGTATTTTAATGAAAGGCCACACAAACCATCTGAGAGGAATCTCCAGCTCCTACTGATGCCATGATGATTTTTTTGCCAGTTTATATACCCCTTTCTATAGCCTTTTATATAGCTTTTATATATCCTTAATGCTTTTGGCCCACATACCTGTAACTCCCTAAGTCTGATACCCCATGTCCCGCTAAGCCAGGAGACCAAACACCCTGGCAGCCTCGCTCCTGAGGGACAGAAAGCCCCAGACACCAAGATGGGTGTTCCTCTCTAGAACACATCCTGTAAACTAAGATAGGCCTATCCAGGGGGGAGACTCCTCAGCATGGGGGATTCATTCAAGTCTCTCATTGGGGAATCTTTGATAGATGTGCTAATGTGCAAGGCCTATAAGTTGTATACACGATCTATCGGGTGGGTGCATTCCAGTGGGGGCATCCCGGGGTGTGCATTCCGGGGGACACTGCAGCGCACTCCACTCGGACGGTGTGGCACACCAGGGATCCTAAATAAATACCGAGGTAAAAACCCCTTTGCCTTTAACCGTGTCTGGCCCTCAATTTTAAGACCAGGAAAAGGCAACACTATACAGAATTATGACCATGATTTCCATTCATTACTGGATGAAAATGAAGTTCTGAGCACTTTTTTGCTGTGTTTTCCCTCCCCTCACTATACTTTGGCACCCATGAGAGTGCATGGGGACGTTTGCAGCAGATTTTCTGCATTGTTTTCACAGACAATCTCCTGATACCTTTCAGACCAGAGGCAGAGAAACACTGAACTAGATGATGCTTTGAGGTCCCTTTCCATCCTGCTTTTTATGAGCCCATCAATCTGTCACAATGACTCAAATGGTTCATTTATTAATGTGGAGTGCAGACTTTTAGCTGGAGCTGGTGCCCCAGCATTTCATAAACACCTGGCAGCTAATGGGGTCAAACCTCACTCCCTCCCTGTTAGTATCACCCAGACTGGGAAGGCACAATAGCGTCCCCACGGAGTGACAACCTTGAGTACCCCACACGGACACAGCTGGACACACTGGAGACAGGCATTCTGCTTTGGAGAGGCTTGCAAGACAAAGGCGCTCCCACAGGGAGTGCAAGGCAGCAGTTTTGATGCTGCTTTCAAGCAGTAACTTTTTCATCATGTCCATACCCAAAGCTGACCACCCGCTTCAAATCCAGACAGAAATCCCTGCTCCTGGCATTTGGCCTCTGCTTCTCAAACAATTTTCTATGAGCTTGGGGTATATCTCAAATGCTCGATGTCCTACTTGTCCATTAAGCCTTCTACCACCTACCCTGCTTCCACTTGCTAACGGAGAAGCTGTAGAGAAAAAGGAAATGGACCTGCAGCTACTCGCTTGCCCAAAAATGGGGTCAAAAGCCAAAGATGTCACAGAAAGACTTTGTCCTTCCCCTGTTGTGCTTTGTAGGTTTCCCAATGACCCAGCTGCCAGTGATGGAAACAGATTGGCAGTGTTTGCACTCAATTCTAATCAGCTAGGAAAAGATGCATTTTATAAAGAAGAGACCCTTCCCTGGTAATCAATCGTGGGTTTACCTCCCCTGCTTGGAACAAGTCATGATAATTTTGAGAATTTATTAATGAAATATCAATTAGGACATTTGGGTCTCTGATGTCTGGCTTAAAGCAAGCTATCCCCTATAAACTCTTGAAATGGGCAGCTTTCCATTGCTTGAGTGGATGAAGTAATTGAGCAGCGGAGTTATATTAAATCCAGACACATTCAGTATTTAATGCCAATTATGTCCTACTGACAAGGGAGTAGGATGCTGGAGATCTGGCTTATGTCATGCCCTTCCTTTATCCCTTTTTGACAAGATGAAGGTGGAATGACCTCAAATAATGGCATTGCCCTGCTGTTACTTTTGCTATAGTTGGCACATCATATTTTTTTGGTTATTGATGGTTCACAGCTTTCATGTGTTGCAATCAAGGAGTTTTAAGGCTTTTCCCACCATCAGTATTGAATACAGCTTCCAGCTATCCCTTGCTATTTAATTCCAGATGGATCGAATCTTTCATACTGCCTGCAGGCACATTACTAGCTAATGAGTTGCACTGGTCTGAGATCATTGTTACAAGCATTATTTCCTTGGTAAATATTTTTGGTTCGGACCTGAGAAACGGCAGAGGTACAAGGAGTCAAGATTTATAATCTGGCAAGATGTTTGAAAGTCGAGTTGCAAATAACAATGGTTACATTTGTATTCTCTGTTTACAGTTTTCTTCCTGCAAGTATGTTGGAGGCTTAAGCCAAGCAACGAGCCCTGCCACGGCGCTGGCACGTTCCCACGCTGAGCGCACAGGGATGAGCGTCTCGGGGACTTCTGTTCCTGTTGCAGCATCCCAGCCCTTCGCACTCACAAATGTGCCAATCCCAGCAACCACCCTGGCAGAGAAGTGAAAATGTTTTCCTTTCACAAATGCAAATGCTGATGAAGAAGAAAGGGACTAAAGTGCCAGAAATACTTAGAGACTAAAAATGCATCCAAATGCTTAGTGAGATTTTTCAGAAGCTCCTAGATGCAGCTCAGGGCAGGATGCAGCCATGGGGAGGCCACGCAGCTCTCATCTTCTTCCTCAGCATCAGACCAGTAGCATTAGTACTGGAAGGCTGATTCTTCTTGGGAGAGCTCCAATCCCGTACAGCCACCCTTCCCAGAAAACTTACACCTGCTTTTGATGCCTGCTGAGGCTTTCTTGCAGATCCCACCAGGCAACAGTCTGATCCTCCACATCCTCTGAAGGGATGAACTAATGGCCCCAGTCCTGCAGGCCTTTAAATACCTCATGAAACAACTGATGTCTTGCCCACGGTGGCTCAGAGGTGCTGTGAATTAAACAGGAGCACAGCTCAGGTCCCCTGCCTCTCTGCTGGCTGCCTGGACTCTGCTGGCAGCCTCCCACAAAGAAAGAGCCTCCAGTCCAAGGGGTGGGTGTGTTATTGTGCAATATTCTCTACATTGTAGGTACAGTCCTGATTCTTTTACTCAAATTAGCTATCTCAGTGGAGTCATTACAGTAGAATCCATTCTCAATTAACCCGGAATCACCTCAGCAGTGCTAAGGGTTATTCTAGTTTCAATCTGAAGACACATTTTGTTTTTTATGGTATTACAGCCAATTTACATAACTTTTCTGACACCAGTTGCCAACCCAAAACCACTAAGTCAAAACAGTGGCAGAATATTGTCAAAAAAGAACAGAAAAAGGAAAAGCAAATAATTATGAAAACCAGTTAATAGACATAACAATAAGAAACGTGCCTCATCCAAATTTCTTATGAAAGAGAGGTTTAATAGAATGCAGGGATGAGAAGATGCCACTTTTTATGTAATCATAGAGCATACAGGAAAAATCAGATGGTCTCAGGAACTAGAGCAAGATAAATGGGGCAAAAATGATTCACACAAATTTGTGTGCATAGGGATTAGGCTCAAGAATTGCCCCTTTGGCAGACAGACCATCGGTGGGAGCTAATAAAGCCCTGCGGCCCTTAGACACAGGATGTCTCAGAGTCACCACTACAACACTGGCAGAGGAATGCAGAACTTTTCTCAGGCAATAGGAAGAAAGAATATTTCCCTCTTTTTCCAAGAAAAGAGGGAAATATTCATGCCAGAAAACAGAAGTCTAATAAGAGCTGGTCTGCACACAACTGGTCATCCATAATCCAGTAAAACAGGAGCTACAAGGATGCTAAGGAAACTGGAGAGTCTGTCCTGTGCAAGAGAACTAAAGCAGCCTGGCTTGTGCAGCTCAGCAAAACAGAGAGGAGGTGTGGTTACACCTCCCAAAAGTGCCGTGTGACAGTGGGCAGAAACTGCAGAGAAGGAAGAGCCACAATATTGAGAAATATTGATACAAGACCTAATAAGCCTAATTATATTTTTACTAGAAATGAGAAGCAGTGGTATTCAGGATCAAGCATTCCAGATGTAGCAAAATTGGATATCTACTTTTAGGTTGAGTTCAGTATTTTCAAGCGAGTACTGGGGTTACAATACTCAAGCCTGTGATAACAGGAAAGGGGAGTGGATGAGTCATCTGACTCCACCAGCTCTGTGTTCCTACCACATTCTAACGTCAACCTTTTGAAACACCAAATGTTGCTCGAGCTAGAGGTTTTGTCACATCAAAGCCATCAGCACTTCCTTATCCATGGAAAATTAACATTTTCGAGGGTTCAGATGACATCTCCAGGGACATCCCCGTCCCACAAATATGTTAATTCTTGTGACTTTTCCTTCCTCTTAGTTCCTTTACTCCTTTCATTTTTGCCTTAAGATTAAAGGAGAAACTAAAATATCTACCCTTCCCATAGGATAGACTCAGAGCTTTCCCATTAACACTTGTGCACACTACCACAGCTCTGAATACTTCTTACAGTCTCTGGCAGGAATGATAACAGGTCCATGAGAATTGGCTCTGTCTAGTGGTTGTGTACTTGTCTAGGATGCAGACAGAAGGAAAAGATCCATCTGTTTCCTTCTTATCTAAGCTTGCAAAGTGCAGGACAGCTCTCAATGTGTTCCCTGCTCCAGCAGAAGTGTCAGCTAAGGGAGCAAGGTAGGATTTGCTCAACCTGACCTTTTTGAAAGGAAGTTTGCTCCTCTAGCCCGTCATAGAACAGATAGTTTACAGGTTCAGCTCTGCTCCACCATGGCTGGCAGTGGCTGAAAGTCACCCAGGAGTGGCACCTGGAAAACTCCTCCAACCTGTTACAAGAACAAGTGCTCAGTTTCAAGTCAGACCCTAAACCAGGGGCAGAAAGACAGACCTGAAAGCTTAAATTTGGAGGACTGGAAAACATCACTTTGACAAAAAGAACTTTTCTTGCCTGCTTCTACAAGGGGAAATAGTAGAACTGAACACCCTCTAAGCCTTTACATCAAATGTCAAGTCTTTTTCATCACCTCCTCTACCCACTAGATACCAGCACCTTGCCTACTGCAAAGCAAATATCCCCTGGAATGGTTCCACATTCCAATACTGTGGGGCTGCTGTGACAGTTCTGGGATTATGGTGGAATTATTCTACCTCTAGCTGTTTTAATAAATGTTATGTGATTGCTAGGGAAACCCAGAGGAACAGAATACCGATCCACAGTTATGAGTCCCACCTGGATCTGAGTCAATCCCTATAATATGTAAATTAAGTAGTTAATGGCTTCAATCCATTAAATCTAAGACTGGGACATTCTGGGACTAACCATGCCCCTGTGATCCAGAAGAAACCTGTTTGCTCAGCAATTTCATTAGCAGAGAAAAGTTAACTTGCCTAGAATAGTGGAAATATTTCCCAAGCTGCCAGTTCCACCAGTGTGACCTTTCTGGGGCGGTCTTGTAGAACTGATGGTGGACAGACCTGATGTCCTGCAGATGACCACTGAGCCACCGACTTCTGTCTGAAAACTCCCAGTTTACCTGACACTTCTCTGAAAGAGAGCTCATAGAACTTTCCTGAAAAGCCCAGATGGTTTGAGTTTGCTTGTATTAAGGTTTTTCCCTTGTTCACAGTTTTGTTGTTTTGTTTTGTTTTTCTTAAATGTAGTAAATAAGACCTTTTCCTTCAGCTTCTTATAAGCCACATTCTTAATTCTGGGTACAAAGAAGAAATTATTACAAGGAACTTTGTCTGAATGAGACTATGTTTCTACATCAACAACAGTCTCCAGTATTTCTACTGGATATTCACTAATATTCCTAAATCTACAGAGGTTTTTTCCCTTTTTTTTTCCCTTTTCTTGTTAATTCTTATCCTAGTAAAGGTTCTCACCTTGCAGAAGGTGTCCATGCATACCTATCCTGGAACAATGTTCTGGCTATAATGGTCTGTGTGATGAGGGCTCTTGGCAGGATCACAGTCCTGACCTGAAATCTTTTCATGATGGATCTGGCAATGATTTGGGAAGAGGCAAGAAGAGAGGTGACAATAAGTGCTGAGGATGCAGGGGTTCTCAGCCTGAGGAGGGGGGTTACTGAGCAGTGGGGAGCTGAATGAGGTGAGTTTCATTTGCAATTGGAATGCTAAAAAGTATAAAGTATTGTTCCTGGAAAAGAAACAACTCTAATTCACCACACACAATAATGGGCCATAAGTTAGGTTGTGCCACTCCTAGAAAAGAAATCCTGGATTAATTATGTGGTCTGTGGAAACAGCTGCCTGCTCGATAGTGATCAGAAAGCATGAAAAGCCTCCCAGCGTAGCTGCACATTGCATCCAGTAAATCTGAGCAGGCTGGCTGCTGAAAGGGCAGTTGCTCTGCTCTCTGTGTGCTCCCCCCCTCTCCCTTGCACCCCCCTGATGCTCGTCTGCTCCTCAGCAGCAAACTTGCCCAGGAGAAGGAACAGCTATTTGTGCCCTAGGTGTTATAAATTATGCAGCTCAAATGAAATCTGATTTACAGGAATATGCTGAACAAGGTGTCCTCACTGTGCATTTGAGCTCTGCAGCAGGGACATGCCCAATGTAGCCAGAACATAATGTGGATGCTTAACTCCCCAAATGACACCGCCTTCCTGCAGCCCTGTCTTCTCCAGCATCCTCACTGAGTGATTTCCAGTGATGCCCGATTGCAGTCCCTGTCCCTGGACAGCCTGGCTCCTCTGCAGGTCTGCACCTGTGATGGGGGATTTGGCCCATGGAGGGAGGCATAGGAAGTGGGAGATGTTGTTTGCACATCCAGGGCATGGCAGGAGGGCTCAAGCAGCCTTAGGGTCTGCCTGCAACGGGGCAGTGGCCTGGCAGTGCTTCTCAGCTCCTCTGCAAAAGCATTTAGCAACAGGAAGAGGCTAAATCCTGTTGATAACCTTTGGTCCCAACTTGGCATATCCCCAGCCAGAACAAGGAGCAGTATCCCATCCCACCCCACCCCACGTCCCCATCTCCTGGGACCCATTTGCCCCATTAGCCTGGAACCCTGTGACTCCCATCTCCTGCTCCACGGCCCCACTCTCCAGCCTTCTCTGAATCTTTGCACCCTGCCAGAGGCTTTCTGACCCTTTCCCCCTGCTAGCACTGCCATGCCACTCACGGGAGTGGGTGCTGCCAGATATGGAGCAGGAAATCCAGCTGCCAGTCCATAAAGTACAGTTCATTACATGGAGAGCAGAGTCTGAAGTTAATCAGTCTGCAGAAAGTGCCGTGTGCCACAGGGTTACTGCTCCCCTGCACGGAGAAGGCAGCTGCTCTCTTCACCAGATGACTCAACCTCCTGGGATGCTTTGGACTTGAAAAAATTCAAAGCAGACCCTAAAAAGGTTGTTAGACTTGTGCTGGCCAGACAGCCCCCATTGTGCTGTGAATTACTGCTGCACATGCAGGGAAGGTGGGAAAGCAGGTAGGCTGAAAATGTTTTTGGCACCTCTCACCACCTCCAGTGAATGATTGACCCAACTGATGGTGGCACTATTAATTATTCAGTACTATTAAATATTTTGTTCATGATAATGTACAACAGTAACATTCTGTACTTCACATGAGGAATTTCATTTTTCTTTCACAAGGCTGAAAGGGACCTTGAGAGATCATCTAATCTTTTCTTCTGCCCAGGTCAAGATAAGCTTCATCTAAAACCTTTCTGAGAGATGTCACATTAGTTTGTCATATCACATTCCCTTTCTCAGAGTCTGTCCTTCCAGGGTTTTGACCTGCATGATGCCATGGATAAAGTTAATTGTGGGTTCTGCAAAGAATTCAACACTCTGCACCTACAGGCAGGGCAGTGACATCAGCTGCAATCTCTGGCAGCCCTCGGCGAGTGGATCCCCTGCACCCACCTGACTTGAGGGCTGGAAGAGCCGTGTCTCTGGCAGCTGCTGGGAACCCACGAAGCCAAGCTGAACTAAGGAAAGGCATGAATTTGGATAGGCTCAATTAAACTGCATTAAGGTGAATCCACTTTGGGGAGAACAATGCTACTGGAATTCTGCAGCTGCAGACGAGACAGCTGTGTGTTCTGCAGACAGCTGTGTATCCTGAGCCAGCTGTGCGCCCCACAGACAGCTGTGTGCCCAGAGATAGCTGTGCACCTTGAGATAACTGTGCCCCGCAGAGCTGAGCCCCCTGGGACGGATGTGTCCCAGGCAGAGCTGTGTGCCACTGTGCCATGTGAACACTGGGACAGCCTGCAGACAGCTGTGCATCCTGCAGACCGCTGTGTGCCATGTGACAGCTGTGTGCCACACAGCCAGCTGTGCTCCCTGCAGACAGCCCTGCACACAGCTGGGCTGCAGGGGAGCCTTCTGCTCACCACCACCTCGCAGAGTGCCAGTGCTCAGGCATGCCAGCAAAGCTGCTTGGCAGGGTCTTCTCCACCTCATTCCTGGCAGAGTGAGCTTGCTGAGGAAGTACCCATTATCTAAGAGCATGGGACATTAATAGGACAAGCTCAATTTGAGGAAAACAGCGTAAGGAGCAGCATCAGAAAAGCTCTGGCTGTGGATCAGGAGGATGGTGACATCTGGCAGACATCCCCATTAAAGAGTGCTTCTGCACAGCCTGATCTAGAGCACTTCACACTAATATTCTCCAGTGTGCACGGGACATATTCCACCCTCTCTGCACATTAGGCAATTTTGATATCACCCAGTGGCTTAAATACAGTGCTACAGAACCCCATCAACAGCACCCCTTGAAGACTGCAGGCATCCTCAGAGGTGCTGCTGCACACGTGGGTTCGAACTGTGCATACGTGCTTCTAGTTGCTCTTCTAGCCTTCTCTACGGAGCTCTGGGGTTTGGAAAACACTGGAGAGGAAGTGATTATCTTGATCTGGCTCTCTTTAAAATCTTGTTCTCTACTTGGCTGCCAGGAAAATCTTGCACCCATTATCTTAGACACATAGAATCATTTAGATTGGAAAAGACCTTTAAGACCCCAGAGTCCAACTTTAAACCTAACACTGCCAAGTCTACCACTGAGTCATGTCTCTAAGTGCCATACCTACATGTAATCCTGCTATCAGGCACTAGAACTGATGCTGCTGGAGCTCTGGCCTAGGCTACCATCTCTAACTGTATTCAAGATGACACTTCAAGCCACATTTTACATGGAATCTCAGTTCCTCTTTTACATCAGATTCATAAGTTGTCAGGGCCCCAGCAAACGAAAGGGAAGAGCACAGACCTAACATTTTTGCTGGCCAGGGTAATGACTAAATGAGGCTTATTTGAATTTGTTTTTCTCCCTTTCTCTCTTTCAGGGTCTTTTTGGCCTCCATAGGAGCTTGAAGATCTGTTGTTTGCTAACACAATCACTGACTCATCACAGTAGTCTGTGTTGCTGAGTACACACAAGGAAATGGCACTGCAGCCATAGAGATGCACATTAGCCAAATGTGCACTGGGCTCACGGCCCTAAGCTAGCCAGGGCTGGAGACTGCTCTAAAAAGAGACTTTAAAAGGAAGATGATTTGAAATCACTGTAAAATAATGAGCAGATATCCTCTCCTTCGAGACAAGACCTTGGATTTATTTACCCCTGTATACAGACGTTGAGAGACAAAGCCAGCATGAATGTCAAGAATCCATAAATATCCCTGTTTAGTGAACTAAGCAAAAAGAGGGTTGCATGGAAGGGGGATGCTTTAAGTGGATATACACGTGCACAGGCATACCTGCTTCTTGCCACACATGCTCTGAAAAGGATGCAATATTAGCAGGTCTTCCCCAGATCAGGAGGATGGGATCCTCATATGCATTGACTGGCTGCACACACCTTCTGCAGGGATGCTTATGGCCTCAGACAAACCAATCAGTTGTTTTTCAATACCAGAATGGAACTGGAGTGCACCAATCCACACAACACTGCTGTCAGTCTCCAAGGAGCTAAAGAATGAGGTAGTTTATAATCTAGCAATGGATCGTGTTTTGCAGCAGCAAAACAAATGGGAGCCAAACATTTCCAACTGAAAAAGTAAAAACCCACAGACTTTTCAGGTATTATTTTGCAGTTCTTTTCTGGGGAAAAAATTATAAAAAGTTACTGGCAGGCTTTGAAGTTCCTGTTCGGTGTGAAATCCCCCTTTTTCACAACAGCTTCATCAGAAATCAGTCAATCAATCATCCTCCCACACAAAACCCACTCAAGACCACTTAAAATTCAGTAGTGTCCTCTTACCACTCAGTTTCCATCCATCTGTACCTTTTAAGTCCTTCATTGTCATGCCTTTATAGCACAGAGCTTTCTCAAGACACTCTTTTCTTGTGGCTCACAGACACAGCAACAGTCCCACATCCCAAATGTGACACTGCCACAAACCCAGCATCACCAAAAGTGCCAGCACTATGCTCCATCCAGCTGTGGATGGGCTGTTAATGTATCCTGCTGTTGCTGTCATTACTTAAACTACAAGGTCCCAAAGTTATATGATTCCACACAGAACTCAATTTGCAACATTGTTTTTCTGAGGAGTTTTATACAGTCTTTGCACTGCAAAGGAAAAGCTTAGAAATGTGACATTAAAAGGCACCAGAACAGATCATTGTGCACCTCTTAAGGATGGACAACAAGTAGAAGTTATTCCTTTACAAGCTTGGACTGTAATGATCTGTTCTTTGATTTCTTTCTTTTGCATTGGTTACAAATACTGATGAAAGGTAGCCACCCAGACAGACAGCACTCCTCATTCCTAGGACTTCTCTGCAGACACATTAATAGAGGCAGGGAACAGGCTTCTATTAACAACACACATCACCAGTTTTCTGCACTTTCCTTTACTATCTAGCTACCTGTAGCTACAGATGTGTCTTTTACAATACTTGCAAAAAAATTTGTATTAGGAGAATCGTGAAGTCAAAGTGGCAGAAGTGAGGAAGCACCAAATCCTATGGATGAATGGACTTTTTCCATGAAAGAGAGGATACACTCTTTCCTGGCCAATTACTTCAGACACTTTCTCAGCCTTCCTTACCTCCATACACATTCATTCTGATTTTAAATACATCCCTTTTGAATCTCTGTGAGGTCTCAGCTGCCTGAGGGGGCTGATCAGTCCATGGCGATCTGCCTTCTTCCAAGGGGAAAGTGCTGTGTGGAGAGATCCTGCTCGCAGGCAGCAGCCCCGAGTGCTCCCTGTGGCCTGGAGAGGCTGAGCTACCCCTCCCTCCGTGCTCCACATCCATGTGAAAATGGTCTCCCGCCTGAATTTTTCACTTTTCTGTTATTCAAGTCCCCAGGCCTGGAGGGGGTGAGGATGGTGAGACAGGGAAGAGCTCGCAATGCCTGCCAAATTTCCACGAGGAAGGAAAACTCGACCTAGCTTAGGGTATCCAGCTGTGGGGAGACGATCACAGCTGTGCTGCTGATGATGCAGAGTTCAACAAGTCTCCCTGCAGGGAAGGCTGATGTTCCCCCTCGCCTCTGCTCCATAGTTTAGGCAGCTCCTTACATGATGTATCCTCTTCTACAATCCCATTCCCTGGCACCTGGCTTCCCTTGCACTGCTGCTGGGCACCCAAGGCTCCACCTGCAAGGCAGCAGGGCTTCCAGCTTCTTTCTCTCCTGCAAAAGCAGCTGGAATGGGCTCGCAATGCAATCTCCCAGTCCAAATGCCTCTCAGGATCTGGGCTGGTTTCAGTCCCTTGATCAAGTGCTTGCTAAATCAGTGACATGCCCTTGGGAAACACCATCATTAGATGCATTGTAAAGCGCACCTGAATTCACTGTTTGCAGCTTTGCAGTGCACGTGATGCCTTATTTAACAAATTCAAATGTGTCTGCTTTTTCAATAGACCTTTCTCAGGGTTATTCTTGTGCAAATCTGGAGTAGCTCTTCAAATGTCACTTAAATTACTCTCAGTTTATACAGTGGGATCAGAATTTATTCCACGAGGTTTTGCACTAGATCCGGTTACAAATGATGGAAATTCTGAATGCAAGGAAAAATCCATTAAATGCGAGAAGAATTTTACAAACAGAGTCCTTTTTAACGGGAAATAAGTGGAGTTCTAAATTATTTATTAGGAATGCTTTTAGATGTAGTCAAAATTTTACTGCTCTGGCAGTAAAGGGATTCAAACAAAACAGACAAAAGGATTGCAAGTCCAAGAAAAAACTACAACTTATTAACAATAAATTAGACTGTTTAATGTGAGAGAGCTTAATAATGTTGGAATCCTTCCCTGTATACCTTTAAAAATCACACTGGATGACAAATGTCTGTCTATCTGCTCTGTGTGTATGGACAAGAGGAAGGAAAAATGTCCTTGGGAATGATGGGGATACCTGACCTATGGGGATAAGAAGATTGTTCGGAAGTGAAGCTTAATTCAAGAAGGAGAGATCAGTAGAAAACGTAAAAAATCGGGGATAGTTTTTCATGGCTCACCACAAACCTGTGGCCAATGTTCTGCTGCCCAGGTGACACAGAAGTGATTTTCTGACCTTAGAAGCAGAGGACTAAAAATCTCCCAATATTCCTCCCATCATCATGTAGCTTCCCCTGTTCAGTCCCTTTCCACACTCTAACAACTTTTCCTTGCCAGTGTTCACAGCTAAATATCTCCATGCTGGTTTCCCCCGCAGAGATCTTTTACAGAAATACAAACCGAATATTGCAGAAATAAAGCCAGACAGGACCACGGTTCCCCTCCTGTTTTAGCACCGGCAGCCCTTCACAGACTCCGCATTCCCACCAATCCCTCCGGAATGAGCTGGCTTTTTGCCAAATGCAGCCTGGCAAAGTCCTTTGCATATCTTTGGGCTGCTGTGAAAACCGATCCTTAGATCTTTGGCCGCCCAGTGCCAAGGTCAGCTTTGTCCCCTTGTTTTTCATCTAAAATTTGGAAGCCTGTTTCCCCTAGCCTGCAGGCAAATTGTGGGTGCATTCCCCAAATCCTAGAGTCTCCAGCTGTGGACCAAGAAGAAAAAAAAGCCGGGAGAAAAGTGCCAAGTGCTCCACTGTCCCCGAGTTGTGCCAAAATCAAAGCTGTGCATACAGTGTTTTGACTGAGAAATCAACACATCATAAAGTCAAAAATTATTCTCCCAACAGGAATCTTGTGCTTGAAGGTCTATTCCATCTTTCAGATTTGGGACAAGCATTATGCTCTGTCTGTGCTGTACATGAGAAGATGTTAAAAGTACCTTGTTTTATAAAAGGAAAGATTTACAAAGCCAGAAATAGCCAACGTGTTTTTACAAATCCAGGAAAAAAATTTAAAACCCGATCATACTTAAGTGCTTTTAATTCTAAACACAGACAGGAGGGTCTCTTGAAGCTTTCTCATTTACTTATCCAATTTTCTTTCTCTAAGTATAATGAGTTTAGAGAGGAAATATTTTGTTTTCCTGCTAAATTCCAGGAATCTCACTTTAATGGCATTTTTCAATTCAGCCAAATTTACATCATTGCTAGCTTGGGCTTCGTAATCTAATCAAACCATCTAGTTATCTGACATGATGGATGGAAAGTAGGAATATTGTATTTGCTTTCCCATTGAAGGGTAAGGGCCAAATTTTGCTCCCACTAACAGCACTGCAAGCTCAGTCTATCCCTTGTTATTTTCCTCTTGATGTACTTGAGAGTGGAATTTAGCCCTTAGGGTTAACTAATGCCAAAGGCAAATCATTTGCTTTGCTAATGAACCAGCGAGCTTCCCTTCTTCACAGCTACACAAACAGCAATCACTTCATTACACTTTCAGATAGCTGCATTTTTCGAAAGAAAGAAAATATAATTAAGCAGCATGATAGTAATCGTGCCCTGAAATAGCTCAGTGCTTTTGATGAAATTACCTGTATTTGAAACACTTTTAATCAGATTATTCCATTACTGAATGCTGTATAGATAAGAAGCCTCTGCCTAAAATCAGGGCTAAGTCAGAAAGTTTTCTAACAAAGGCTACTTTATATCTGAAAGCCATATATATACATTTGTGTATATATATATATGAAAGACTGCTTTTGGATATCATTCATCAAAACAAATTTAGCTGAAATATTTGTTCTGGAAACTTACATTCTTCTGTTCTTTCACCTTTGCTTTATATATTACTTTTCCACACAAAGAAATTTGCACATACAAACAAAAAAAAAAATGGACCGGTTTCAAATCTCTTGGTGCAATATATCTTTATTTTGTTGGGCAAGATGTATCCCAGTACACTCAGCTAAATCCAAGATACAGCTACTCTCAAATACATTTTTAAGGCATAGCATATGGCAATAAAGGTCTATTTTAGACACACAAGGCAGTCTTTCTGAATTTCACTGCAGTCTATTGCTTACCACGCATGGTATTAAAATCCGAATTATATTTATGACCAAATATTACCGAGAGCTCCACACTCCAAATCCCTTTTGGGAATCATCTTAGCCTAAGTGTCTGATCATTACGAATTCCTGAGCCATTGAAAACCTCCACACTGCCCTTGCTAAAGCTGACTGCTTTCCAGTGATCTGTGAAATAAACCCATCTTTCATGAAGCAGTTTTTCAGAGGACATTTCATATTCTTTATGAGAGAATTGTTGACTAAGAAATTTTTCTTCCAAATGGAAAAATTACAGAAGCTGATTTTAACATTTTGTTTAGGGGGAAGCTCCAAAATGAAATATTTCAAAAGTGCTGACACCACCTATTTAATGAACTCAGTTCAGAGAAAGATTCATGTTTCTTTTTGAAAATAAATTTTCAGAATGTCTTTTTTTTTTCTTTTCTAACATATAAAAGCATTTCAAGGCTTACAAATCAAAACCAAAATGAAAAGTTCTGAATCTTTTCATACATGGTGCCTTAAGCTGTCCCAAATTTGTCTTTATGGGTCTCATTTTAGGATAGAAATGTTTTTGACATCTCATCTGAGTTTCCCACAAGGCACAAAAGCCAGATCCTAGCTCAGTCACGGGCTCAGATCGAAGAGTATATGGTTTCTAATGAATGAAATCTAGCTTTTGGCACCGATTCACCAAGAATACACAAGCGACACAGTGTAATACTAGAAGTTACTTCCTTAAGCTATTTTTTCCCCCACTAGCATTAGGTATTTTCCTCAAAGAAAACCTCTTTTAATGGAATGCACGTTTGTCTAATCTCATACGTGTTTAAATGGGCAAAATGCATCTCATTTTCTCAACTAACAAAAGACATTTTTTTCTGCCACTTGATCTGGTAGAGCAATTAAAACCCACCATAAATTCTTCGTGAAAAAAATCCTCATTTGACCGTTTGCCATGATTTCAGATTGAGATCCACACTTTGGACAGGTGAAAATCAAGATACCCAGAGCTAAGAGCTCTGCTTTGCACAGCTTCACTGCTGCTGGATGAGTTCTGACACAGCAAACCCTCCAGGGAGCCTGGCGGTGATGCACCACTCTGAGTGCAACCTCAAGCACATCCTCACCTCAGAGGACTGCTTGGAGACAACAAAACAACCCACGGGAAGTGTTCAAGTTACTGCAGCCCGCCCTGCCCTGAGCATTTAGCAGTGCTCAAGGTGTCGACTTCTATTTCTGGCAGGAGGGGAAAAAAGTCCAGAGCTGTTGTGAGTCACTATTTTTGCTGCAATTTGCACATTTGCAAAGAATAAGCAAAACGCCTTTTGCTAAACACGGCAGGACGGAGCTCTGGTCTCCTTCCAAGCAGCCCTGTGCGTAGGTGGCCCTGCCTTTGCAGCTGCTCTTCAGGCCATGACCCAAAGCTTAGGTATTGTGTTCCTTGCTTTGGCAGCTCACAACGTCTCTCTTCATTCTGTGCTCACCTGTGTGACAGCCACACAGTTAAAAGGGGCAGGAGGACCCCACCACCTTGATGGTAAAGTTACCAACCGGTGTAAGTTACACAGGGGTTACACCCTTGTGCCAGCAGGCATCGCCAAGCTAAACCTGGGCAGTCACTCTGCTGCCTCCTTCTAGGGTTGTTGTGACAGCCTGTGTCATAAAGGCTGCCTGCAGAGCTCAGCTCAGGGATCAGGGGGATGCCTTCACTCTGCCTGTGTGTGCAGTCCCCACTGCTGATTACTGCTCTAGTAGCATCACGCAGTACATGCTGGCCTCGAGCCAGCAAAGTACTTAACCGCATGCCCAGCCTTAAGTAGACAAGTCACTGTTGCTTGCATTACAATTTCAGGCTAAGCATGTGCTTCAGTGCTTTGCTGAATTAAAGTCACAGGCAACACTTAGGAGACTTTTACATTTGACCTCTGCTGCACCCATTGTAACCCCTGACTCAGATGCTGGCATATGTTCATCTGTTCTGGATGTCTGAAGCTTACAAGAAGACCATGAAAGGGCTGTGTTTGCCCAATGGATTCACAAATGACCGAGTTATTTATTCCCTGGAAATGATCTCTCCGAGGTGAAAACAGAAAGGTCAGGTGTGCATATGAATTTTCCAAGCTAGGTCTATTGCCCTTGCAGAGTTTATGCCTCCTCATTGGTCCTGCTCTCAAGAAAAGCAATATTTTCCAGGTTGGAAAAATGAAACAATTTTCTGTAAAGAAGTTCCTCTCTCTAATGACCTTCTTGCAGCTGCCATACCTAGAGCAATAGTCATGTCTGCTGTCATCAAGAGAAGGATCCTGGTGACCTTCTCTTTATGGCGTGGCTGAGACCAGGACAGAATTGTAATTGCAATTCCATGTTCCTGACAACTTCCAGATTTCATGTTGAAAAATATTTTTTAGCTATAATTTGTTTTATCTTTGCATCATCCTTGGGAAAGCAAAGCTGTTGGCTCTGTGCTTGGGTTAGCATCACTCTGCTGTGAGCCGACCCACCCACACAAAGTCTGCTGTAAATTGCACCCTCATGAGCAGGGCTTGGCTGAGGCGATCTGAAGAGCAAAGTCCTCTGGACACCAGGAGGGGCCTGACACAAGGCAGTAACAAAACCTGCTTCTCCATCTGCCTCCAGGCATACTTGGCCCCCGCCAAGAGGAATCTCAATTCTCCTCCCTGGGTACATGAGAGCAATTAAACACCATTGGCTCTAGGAGCGTTTCCCAACCACGACTGGCCAAGGACATGGAGCATGCCAGCCCCACTGCTTCCTGGGACGGTGGGAAGGACCATGTGTTGGCCACGTCTGACTGAGAGCCAAGTCCTACATGAATCCAGCTAAGGGATGGAAACTGTCAGACCTATGAAGTCCCAACATGAGATCTCACAGACTAAGTCCAGCTGGTCCGAGTTGTTCATCTGTGTGACACTATCAGCAGTGATAACACTACTTGACTCCTGAGCATTGGGATTTTGCCTTCCTGCTTTTTCCCAAGTAGCCCAATATCTCTCTGTCCTCAAGCTGGCTGACGGATTCTCTATCACCTCTGTTTGCCCTGTAATTCTCACCTGGAGATAGTGAAGAGTCTCCCACAAATTGTGTTCATTAGTTAGGCCCTTCCCTTGCTGCTGAAGACAAGAAAGCCAAAGAGGAAAATAATTGCACTCTGTTATCTCTCGGTATGAAAGCACTCACAGGGCCATCAGCTCCTTTCTATACAGCATCTAATATCCTTAATACAGGCAACCCTTTCAGTGATGTTTCCCAGACTGGTCCTTGTCTACACTAAAATCACAGTTCTTCACCCATGAAGTTCTATAAAAACTTCTGGATTTATTCTAGAGGCATAAATTTATCTGCTGGCTCCTGGAAAGGAAAGGTTGTGCCTATGTAGACCAGCTACACAGCATTTGTGCCTACACACAGGGATGTACGTGTATGGAGTGCACTATAAAGAATTCAAGACTATCCTCAGATGTGCCTAAACTGGTTACAGCCCTAAACCTGTACCAGCTCTGCAGCCTTGAGGTCTGAGTGCAATACCTGCAGGCACAGTTGGGACCAGCTACGTGAGGGACAAGTGTAAGGAAAGCACAACCCTCGGCCTTAAGCCCAGGAGGCACAAACCTACCCAGGATCTCGTGAAAAAACACAAATCTGTTTGCCCACTCCAGGTGCCACTTTACTGCAAAAACGGGAACCTTCACACAGTAAAATGCAGGTCACAGAGAGTGGGATTTCTAGTCCATATAACATCTCGAATGAAAGCAGCTCTGCCTTAACTCAGGAAATGTCATTGTGGTTCGATTCCATGACAGCACGGGCTAAGGCATCACAGAGCTGTCTCTGCATGTCTTTGCAGTGCATTATGTGTGAATGTATATAGATGTAGATGATGTATATGGGCATCCATGTGTGTCTGTCTCCACATATCTATGTATGTATGTAAATGAATGGGGAGCTTTCACAGCAGGTCTGTCTGGAATAAATCTTTCTCCTTTAGAAACCATTTGGATCTTACCCACTGTTTAAATGAAGATAAAAGTGATTTTTTTTTTTTTCCTCAGAATTCAGGTAAAATTCTTTAATAGAATTCAAGGAGTAACTTAGAAATGCCAGGGAGCATGCAAACATTATATCATCCCAGGCCAGGATTGAGATAACAATGGCCTGGAGCCAGCAAGGAGCCACACACAGCCCTGCAGGGCTGCTCACCTCTCCTGGAGGTGGAGAGGGCTCCAGAGCAGCCGTACCAGCACTGAAGACGGCTGTGAAAAGTGTGATTTAAGTTCTGATACTCATTCCCTTTGTTTATCAATTAAATGAGGTGCAACAGCAAGGCATCATAAAAATACCAGTGCTGAGACTTAATTTTTCTCCCAAGCAGGCATCTGGATTACCACGTGTCTCTGCAGAGTGCAAAGCCGTGCTGCTTGTGTGTGGGGAGTGGGTAATCCCAATACAACTGGCTAGTGACCAGGAATGATGCGGGAATGATTAGAAAACATCTGCTCCCCTGTCATATCCTGCACTATCTGCATTCCATCTGCTTTGGCTGGACATAACTTTTGTATAAATGCCTTGTGAGTTGGTCCCTTCGGGAGTCATTTTATTTTTAAAAGTATATGACAAGTGATGGAGGGAAAAGGGCTAAATAAATCTGTTGTGGTGATTGCATTCTGCATTACTAGCACTTCTTGAACACTTTTGAGGGAAGACATTTCTTTGCTTAGTGACTTTACTGAATGAAATAATTTCTTCTGCTTGGGGAACAAAGGTTTATTTATCTCCAATAATGTAAAAGGTCATTCTTCACTGGGCCTATAAACTGGATCATTCTTTTGGCAGCAGCTGCTGCTAAACTATTAATGTCACTGGTAACATGAGAAAATAAATAAACAGAAATGTCTTCAAAAAAGCTAGGAGAACTAGGAATGGATGTAAAGTAACATGCGTGAACACGTAATCTTGTCTCCTGCACTCTAGGATTTATTCCCCAGTGCACTCCGTGTCCAAGGGTGGCAATCTGATGTGGAGCTGGCAGGTCTGCAGTCCAAGCCTCAGCAGGTCCTAGTGATGGATCCTAGTGCTGGTCCAAGACAGCCTGAGCAGCACCCCGGGATGCCCACCATGAATTTTGCAAATCCGGGAGTTCTAACTTGTGCTTGCAAGAGTCCGGAGCTTCCCAAATCCAGTCCCTGGGTCAGAAGTGCAGCAAGTCGGGATGGGCTGACAGCACTGAAAGCAATTCAAGGTAGACACAGGGAAGTAAGCAGGAGGGGAAGAAGGGAGGTGGGAATGCTGGCCCAGCCATGCCTGCATAGGCCTGGATCGACGGATGATGTGGGGAAAGCTCACCAGAAATCAGGGATCTTTCCCTCAGCAGAAGAAAATTCCTAAAATAATTCTGCTCCCTCTAAAAACTTAAAATTTGTTGAATTTACCAGTCTCACCCAAAATCCACTACAGTCCAGCATCCATGCAGAAGCGTGCAACTCCTCCAGTCAGTTCTTCATTTCTCTCGTGTCACCATCTCATGCACACACTTCACAGCGCTATTGGGAAGTGAAATTCAAGAGACCTACTTCAGTGGCTTACAAGTGCTTATCCCAGGCTATCTCTGCTCTTCAGAAGTCAGGCTTCCTCAGCTCCCTATCTCCCCAGCTGGGCTGGAATTCAAGCTGGCTCTGGCAAGCCCCTTGAAACATCAGCTGTGGGCACAAGCAGCAGCCCCAGCTGCCTGTGCTCTTATGCACGAGAAAGCTTTTCTGAATCAACTTTGCTCCTCTGCATGTTATCAGGAAACAGGAACGTTTGTGATTATGTCTGGCGAAAACTAGTGCTGGAGGAATAGTAGTGAGTAGGCAGTCTGGTTTGTGGCAGATAAGCACAAGGATTTGTACTGATTAACCAGTGTTTATCCAAGTTACTCCCGCTTCTACAGTGAACGAAATGAAGTTGCAAATCTCTCAAGCCCAAACTTCCTCCAGAGGTTTGTGACTGGTCTGGAAATGCCGCAAATCGAGTCCTGGCTAGAAACAAAAATCTGTATAAAAATACTCTCACAAACCTCAGACTTTGCATTTTATAGGGGCATGGATGGGGGTTAGAGGACCCTGGTGTGCTAACGCCAGCCCTCTGTAAGGAAATCAGCAGCAGATATTGAGAAAATTCAGAGGAGAGGAAGACAGAAAACTGAGCATTTTGAACCTTAGTTGACTTAAAGGAGTAATTTCAGAAGGGGAAAACCTCAGGCTTGCCAAATTGCCTGGGACATCTGCATCAATATCCCAGCTCTGGTTATATGCAGAACCAGGTGCTCCTAAGGAAGAGGGAAACTGCCCGCTGGGGAACCTGCTTACTAATTTACTTTATTAGCAGTTGTCCGCCAACATTATAACTGTCCCTAAACTCTTGTTTGTGAAACTGCATTAATACAATAGTGATTAGTCCCATAGCTTTGAGGAGCATCCTATTTTACTCTGAACCTCTCTATCTCCAGGCATCAAATGCAACATGTGGAGAAGCCATTCCTCTAGATACATTCGAATGCTATGACTCAATTCCACGGTGTATTTGTGCACATCCAGGATATTCCTGTATTAGGACACACAGCAACAGAAGCTCTGTGGATATCTGGCTTCTATACAGCCCTGATAGTCCTGTCTACTTCTATAATATTCCTAGTTTTTATCTCTGCTGTAAAGCAAGTCCCACTATTTTCAGTGTCTTCTTGCTCAACATGTTTTCCTAGGCTGTAATCTCTCTTCCTGCCTCTAATCACACTTCTGATTCCAGAGCTTCCTTTTGGGACAGTGTCCCCACTGATAGATGCGATAGCTTTATACTATTGACTGGATTATTGTCCATCCTATCACCAGCGCTGAAAGGAGCAGCCCTGCAGGCTGTGCACACCAAGCAGCCCATTCTTGGCACTGCGTTGGTCCTCTCTGCCTGACAGCTTTCCTTTCACTACAAGGAGATGCTCTTTGGCCCAATGCTTTTCTGTTGGAGCTCTGTGAGATAGCAGTATGAAGCCAGTGCAGCAAATGCCCTGGCACCGATAGAATTATAAACTAAAAGAGCACTTTCTTCTTTGGTAGCCTTGCTGTGTTCAGAAATGGTTTGAAGAGCTTCGAGGGGAGCTTGGAAACTGAGCCCTTACAAGGGGGTCACTTTTTCTACAGCAAGGCTAACTCGTTTTAAGGCCAGCTCTGTATCCCCACAACAGCTTTGGTCAGGAATGTGGGTTTCTTGCTTATGGATGAGATGTGCAACCTTCGATGTGAATGAGATTATATCAAGATAAAGATGTCTCACTTTGGCGCAACACATCCCCAGATGGTTCCGGGAATGAGCAATTCAGCTTGAAGGTGCATTTCTACAAGGAAAACAATGCACAGCAGTTGTGTGAGATGTGTACTACTTCCATGTTCCCTTAAAGCAACACAGTTGCGTGTAGACAAATCCTGTGCCAACTAAGGTTTGATTTTTTTCTGTGTTTGGGAAGGGGATGATGAGCAGATAGATTGATTGTGTGATGTTTACTGTTGAAACTAGATCTTGGCTTTGGACAATGACGAATGTGACTTCTGTTCTCCCCTATATTTCCTATTTTTATTATTTTACTACCTCAGATGTGGTGTTTTTTTGAAAACTGAAATACAAACCTGAAAATTTTTATTTAAAACACTTTTTTAAAAGCCCACTCACTTTTTTCTTTCCCTTTCCATGAATCTTCTTGAAAAATGGAAGACAAGAAGACTACAATTTTTTTTTACAAAGCCAACTGGTATTTTTATGAAACGTAATTGACTTCTCCCTCCAGATCTCAAGGGATATTTCAGAAACAAAGGCAAGGCAGAGATGAGGGACCTCTGAAATATTTTCTGATCATTTAGTAAAGGAATAGAAGGTCCCAGATCACCTTGTAGATACATCGCCTCTGCACGAGTCATCCCTGACCTGAACCTCATCAAACACAGGGACCAGGGTGGGGAGCAGAGACCCTGCCAAAGCTGAGTGGTCTCACTTGAAAATCACTGTATAACTTAACCCTTGCCTTCTGGGGTGACCTGCCAGAAGTGTATGAATAAGTAAAATAAAATCATTTGCAAGGGAAGAAGGAATAGTCTTATACCCAAGCAGAATTTTGCAGTAAGGAAAATAACAAGACTAGACTGTAAATTGCCATGCTGAAATCAGGCAAAAAAAGGATGAGGTTAGAGACTGGGAGCAGTATTTGTGTTCTAGCCTTGGCTCCAAGTTTTGCTGTGGATGGTGAATACCAGTGAAGGCTGTTCCCAGTCCCTGGAAGGCGGGCAAGGCACATGCTGAGGGCAGGGGTTTCCCTGCTGCGGGCAGCCGGCTCCTTCCCGGCGGCGCAGGAAGCCGGGGGTCCCCGCACGGGCAGCCCCCGCCGTGGGCTCAGTCACCGCGACAGATGGGAGGAGGGGGCTGCAGAACATGTTTGTATCGCCCACCCATTCACTGTTACCTTTGTCTGGCTCTGCTGGAGGGGAAAGCTGCCCTTGGGCACCGTGGGGACCACGATTGCTTTAAAGTCTGGGTAGAGGTAACTGTGTCACCACCTGCTTGATTTCCCCAGGTTGTAAAATGATACGTAAACAGCGCAGATTATTTCCATCTGCTGGGGCTGTTGCGAGCAGGAGGCCTTTATGTTCTCTTTCCAAGCCTGTGTACTGAGGGGAACTCAAATGGCTGGAGAAGCTCTCCATGAACGGAGGCACTGCGCTGAGTTACGGCTCATTTTCAGACAGCTCCGTGTCCACTCTCACAAAGACTGCTTTTTAGCCTGAGAAGTTTTCTGTCAGAAAATGTGGTTTCAAGTGAAAGTCGTATTTGTGGGGAGGAAAAAAGGAACCTGCCCATTGTGACAGATGTTTTTCAATATTCCAGGGAGATGAAATGAAGCAAAAAGAAAACTTGCCTCCACTTGAGCTTTGGAGCAAAATAAAGTTATTTTGTTTCAAAACATTCAGTTGAGATGGAAAAAGCTGCTCTCATCAGTTTTGCTTCCTTTTTTTAAAAAAATCTTTGTTGAGAATGCCTCAAAAATGCTGTTTCCATATCCCTAATTAAATTCTTTCTCTTTAAAATGGTTTAGTAATTTGGTCTGCTAGTTTTGTTCAAACAGGAAGCAAATTGTAAAGCAATTACGTTTCCTGCGACAGAACTGGCCTTCCCCTTGGTCACTGTTAGCAGATGGACACAGAGGTGGGTGGCCCAGGCCAAGACAGTGGCTCGCAGACCCTCCACCTCAAGCTCTGCTGGAGTGCAGCTCTAAGACCTCAGACAGGAAAGCCAGAAAGTATGGCCTGTGCTTCATTCAAAGGGTTCAGGACAGGCCAGCTCCAAAGGTGCTCATGGTGCTTAGCTCTGGCTCCTTTTCACAGTAGGAACCAAACCAAGCTTTAAGCTCAGATTCAGTCCTGAGGTTCATTTAAGAACTGTTTGGAGTTGAAAGTTTGGTTTAGACCTGAATCTAATTTGTAACCTCGCCCGCTTCATCAGAAATGCCTGCACGTCCCCACAGCCCCAAGGCAGTCCACTCCTTTGTGGTGCCAGCTAGGAAACCAAACTCAGACCAGTCCTTGTCAGGGCTCGATGAATGGACTTGCCATGTGCAAGATGAAAAAGAGAAGATGTGGGAGCATGGCACCTGACAGGCAGAAGGAAGTGAATGCCTGGAGGATGTAGGAAGGGGCCTTAGTAAAAGAAGAGTTGTGTTACCTTCATTGCTGGATCGACGAAGAACAACTATTGGAAAAGGTGTTGGAGAGGGGAGCAGCTGACAGCCACGGTGGGGCAGAGGTGAAACAAACTGCAAGAGAAAGGAGACATTGCTGGGGCTTCTCTGGAATGAGCCCAGCCCACCGCCAGCAGGGCTGGAACTGCCTTGGGTGAGAGAGCTGCTTTTGTGGGTAAAGGGAGAGATCACCTTGTGAGCCCAGAGGGATTTACCCAGCAGCACAAAGTAACTTCCAGTTCACTTCTGCTCTCTTGCAAACCTGTAATGAAGTCAGGAAGCTCATTGCTCAGCTTGGCAGTGCAGGACCTTGGTCTTTTGCTGGACACTGTGCGATGGTGACATTAATGTCTGGTTACACTGCCAGCTGCAGTGCTGATGAGAAGTGCTGCCAGTGACACTGGTGACACCCTGCCTTTCACCAGCCACGCACCAGCCTGGATTGCCTGTATTCCTTACAGCTAAAAATCCATCTCTCGGGTAACCTCTGCCCTTGGGCAATGCACGGCCCTGTGGGAGGCATGGCAATGTTGTGAGAGGGACTGTGAGGGAGGGGAGAGCAGTCAGACTCCTGGTGCCATCTATCTGCATCTGCATCTGCATCTGCATTTCCATCTCCATCACTTACCTGCCTCGGGGAAGAGTGTAGCCTCCACTGCCCCTCTTATACAAAGGCTTCAAAAAATGGAGCAAAGGAAAGGAGTAGAAAGCAACCTGGAAAGGACTTGTATGTGCTGCTTGACTGAGCTGGTTTCTCTACCTATTTGGTTTGAGCAGTTTGGATGTCTGTCCTCTGCTGTGGGAAAGCCTGTGGTGGCGGATGGAGGATGCAGTGCTCTGCAGTTGTATTTCACACCATTCATCAGAAGGAAGCCGCTATGCTCCAAATAAGTGTTATTGCTGGGGGTAAAGCCCAAAGCACTTGTGCTTCCCACCTTCCCTTGCCCATCTCACCTGTGACTCCGGATTTTCCAGATGAGGTGTACCTTTAAATACAGGGTATAAGCCTGCAGCCTCTTGTACGTTCTTATCTTACCCGAACCCTTTCCCATTAATCACCAGTTAAAACCCATTGCCAGAAGAGGTTTCCAGCACTTTACTTGACTGGCCCTCCAGTGCGTATCAGCCAGCCACCAGAGCTGGCTGCTAAAGAAACTGTGGCTTGTTTTCACCCGCTCCTTCCAAAACCAGAATAAAATGAGAAAATGATTGCACTGAAAGAAGCAGGCAATAAAAATAGATGCAAGGTAGAAGTGCTAACTCCTCTGTCAAGTTAATTGTCTGCCTCTTGCAACTCAGTGCAGCTCAGTTTTGAAAGCTCTTATAGAAATCCAATTATGTGTTGGCTGTGGAATTTTTATTGATAAATAACTTACCAGAGCAATGCAAACTGAGGAGAAGGGAGGGTGGTGAAGGGGTGTTATTCCTACAGAAAGAGTGGGGCCATGGGGGAAGCTTAAAATCATGATTGATTTTTAGGCTTTCAAAACTACTCCCATGTGAATTTCACTAGCAAACCCTGCACTGGCAATAAGCCATCAGGAATAAAACCAACCCAAGAAAGAGAAAGATATGTGCAGATGCAAGCTTTATGCAGAGCTCACAGAGAGATCCTGCTTCCTTGTGCAGTGAGTTATTCACTTCACAGGCCTCTGGACTCAGGTTTTCTTGATGGAGGGCAGTGCTAGGCAAAGCTATTACAGCCTGGTGTCTGCCAGCTGGGAGCACTGTGGCCCAGTCTTCATTTCATACACTTTTAAAAGTCAGCCCAGATTCCAAGCAGCAGAGCTGAAATCTGAACTTCCTTTTAATTCTGGATTTTGCAGTTGAGTTTCAGTGGGGATGCTGGAGTCAGTAGGAGCTGTGGATGCTCTGGGAACACGTGCTCGTCTCTGGGTCAGCAATGGACATCTCTAAGTGGGGAAGGAAAAAAATTATACTGTGAAGAAAAAGACAAGGATTTCATCATAGAAAGTATTCAGGCTGCCTAAGAAGGGGAAAAGACAGAAATCAAATTACATCACCAACCAGAAACGAAAAGTAAGCTTAACCCTGATGCTTTTATGGCAAATAAGAAGTCACAGAAGTATGGGTATTTTTTTTTTTTTTTAAACAGACATTTTGAAAGTGAAGCCTTTAGCCAAAGTTTGTCACCAGGAAATTTCAAGTCTAGAAAAACTGCATTGGACTGTCTTCCTCTTTCATCTTTGTTTTTTAGCATTTCTTTTCTTTGGCTTGTTTATTTTGGCTTTTGCTCCATTTCAGAATGGAGGTTAAATGTGCCCTCTGCCCAGCTATGCAATACAAGAACCTGTGGACTGGCTGGAGGCTATGGCCGATCTGAATTCATTTTGGAGGCAGTAAGCCACATAAAGACCATGTGCCCAGGTTCTCTGTGAATATTTATTTCCATTCCTTTTTGTTTCAGCCCTAGGAGACAGGGTATCTTTTTTCTGTGATGGAGCGGACCTTGCTGAGATCAATTTGCATGAAAGACCTAGCAGATTGGATGATCACTGGGAATTGATCCAGATTTGGAGAGTCTGCAAATGAATGCTGGAAATTTTTCAAATACATATAGACTTTTTAGCTGCTTTCCCTTCTGGTCTGACTGGTGGGAGCTGAAGAATGACCTCCTTCACAGGATTTCTGAATTTCTTCTTTCATATCTGGCATTCAGACAGAAAATAAGTAGTGCATGAAAATTAAAAGTAAAAAATAACAAGGTTTTCTCAAGTTCAAGGTCTGGATTTAGTGTGAACCATAACTGGGTCATGCCCTGGGCTATTTGCTCCAACTTTCAGCCTTGAATTCATTTGGTGTTGGGGCAAAGGTCTGGGCCGGTTCTGAGCGCTGCATTTGCATTTAGCCTAATGACATTCTCCTGGCCTCACTGGCCTCATTAATTCCGAATGTGACACTGAGTCACCCATGAGCTGACATAAACCACAGAAACTCTGAAACGGGCAGTGACAGAAAAAGAGAGCTTGGGTTTCACGTGCTGGTAGGAAACCAAGAGTCACTGTACATGAACCCCTCCCATGTCACTCCTAGGCCCCCTTTTCCTTTCCTTTCGGAGTCAGGTGAGGAGGAGGGAGGGGGTCAGGCCAGAGGCTGTGGGGCTCAGGAGAGGGAAGAGCTCTTGCTTGAATGCCTGTGCAGCCACCCAGCCAGAGCTGTCCCACCACAGGGCCTTCCAGGGAGCCACCCAGCCCACCAAGGCTGAGGGAGACCGTGCAGCCACTGCAGCCCTGGGATCCCTGAGGAGTTCTTGTGACTAGCACTCATCTTCTGATGAAGCACTTTGATGGATGTTCATTTCTTGCTTTTATGGATTTTTGCCCTTCTCCCAAGAAAGTAATTACTCAAATTCCATTAAAAATACTACTTGCTTTGAAAATTCCTTTCCACAATTTCTTCGTGTTGAAGAAGTGGATGATGAGGACTAATCAAGCCAGGTCTCCTCTTGCTGCTACTTACCCTTTTCCATTGGCTTCTCTTTTAAACACAATTATCAGCAGAAAAAATTGTTGAGATGGATTTTACCCATCAAAATTTACTGGAGGAACAAAAGCAAAAATTTAAGGACTGGTTTTATGCGTTTAAAAGACACACACATAATCATGCCTTGCTTAGCTGGGTCTCAAGAGAAGTGGCATCTGTTTGAAACACTCAGATGCTTTATCATTCTTACATTAAGGCATTTATCCTCCTAATACCTTTGTGAGGTGAGGACATGCTGTCATCCATGTTTTACCCTGGAGGTGAGAAGGCCTGCAGGAAGGCCCTGGGAGGCATCCTGACGTGCAGCAGTGGCTGTGGAGTGAGTGTGTGCTGGGCACTTGTCGGCACTGCCAGGTGACACCATCACACCGTGCCCTATAAACTCAGCAGCCACAGTGCAGCAGTGGCAGGTGAGCCAGAGTCCCCCAGCCCACAGGGTCACTCTGCCAGCAAGATGCCATCCAGCAGGCCAGGCCAGGGCCATGACTTGCTGTTGCAGTATCTCACAGGTGTCTGTTCCCCCCCTAACCAGGAACACGATTCGCATGGTTGTACTTCTATTGGAATGCTTTGGGTTGTACAGCCCGTGGAGCTCCTCACAGCAACGGGAGGGTCAGGGCCTTATCACTCTCTGATCCTTGAGTGCAGATGTGTTTAAGCAATAAGCCTCCTCCTTCCAGAGAGGAGTTGTGTTTCTGAGCACCAGGGGAAGCAGAGAGCCTATCACAGCTCATACATCATCTCTGGTCCTGGAGGCGAGTTGAAGGCATTCATATGAGGGTATTTGCTCCTCAGGTTTGTAATGATTCCTGACAGCCCAGCAGTGAAATGCTTTCCAGAGTGGGAGCACAGATGTGGGGTGATGTGGATCTAATTTCTCACATAGTCTCAGCCGTGTAAATACGTGGATTGAAATACGCAGGGTGATGAAGAGCAGATTACCCAAATGGAAGGCTTGCAGGAGGTTTGCCTGTGAGGAAAGCAAGTCTAATAAAAGTGATAGACAGAACAAAGCTGGCTACACATCAGCCACAGGCAAGGCAATGCTCACCTCTCCCCCTGCAGAGTATCTTGTGATCTTTCTGGATGAACCACCTCTTCAGAGGCGTGTAAAATACCTCAGACCCACATGAAGGCATTGGGGCTGTTCCAGGTTACAGCAGCTGAGGACCTGGCCATTATCCTGCTCACAAGTGAAAGGATCAGCTGGGAATGACCATTCCTGAAGACACACTCTACCCTATCTTGATATCCAGATTAGAGCAGGGATACTGAAAAGACTTCAGCCTCAGAAACAATCATTTGAGGAAACTGAGGAGGTTGGTGGCGAAGGGACACATAGAGCACAGGAGGAGCAAAGTGGTCCAGTCTCAATAAACAGTAAGTGGTGAGAACAGAAAGAGGATATCGACTGGGAGTATGGATGGAACGTAACTGGAAAGAGACTGGGGTTTTGGCAGTTGATTTAGGAAACTTAGGGAAGGGATGAGATAATTGATTTGGACTGTAACAGAACAGTAAAACAAAAAAGATAGTCATCACAGAACCATTTTTTTCCCCTCAAATTATCTTACTGCTTCAATTACCTTTTAGACAAGCCTCCTTTAGAAGGAAAAAGGAAAGTATTTTACTTTTAAAATGGCAACCTGAAGTGCTGAAATATTTCTGAAGTTTGCTTTGGACTTTTTTAATCAGAAACTCAGATTCAGCCAGGCGTGTGCATAATTTCAATCCCCTGTGCTTTAGTAATGTTCATTGGAAAAAGGACAGCTGTCACCCTGCAGCACTGAGGGACAGATGTGGAGAGGCTGTTTCCAACACATACTCACCCCAGAGGAGAAGAAATCACGGACAGTGGCTGGAAGTGACAGAGCAGAGCCCTGGCTGTCACACATCACATCCCAGCCCAACTGGCAGCATCTCTGCGAGAGCGGGTTTGTAAGTGCACGTCTATCCACAGCTCCTCTCTTCCTTTCTCTGCACGGCAGCCCAAAGTGGAAGGGCAATGTCAGGGACGTCAAGGGCCTTTACAGCAATTATGGCAAACCTGCAATGGAGGAAGGATAAAGGAATGGCAGAAAAAGCTGAGAAGCAATGCTGTTTAGCACGTGTGCAGGGCAGGCCAGAACTGGAAGTAGAATACAGTCTGGGAACGTCCCTTTGGCCTGGCTGTACTAGGTTGTGCCTGAATCTAATTCTTCTGTGCGAACTTCATGAGGATGATTAGATTAACCTGAGAAACAACAGCTGAGTGCAGCTTAGCCAAAATATTGCAGTAACTCAGTAGTTCTCTGCCCACACAGGGTTCTGCTAGTAGATGGTCCTTGCTCCTTATACACATGTAAACTATCTCAGAGCATAATTAGTCCATTTGCTAGCAGTTAAGTGCATGTGGGTTTGTAAAATAATGGCCTCCTACAGCATCTGTTTACTTCTAAGCTAAGTGAGCTTTTAAAAAAATGTGGATAACACAATTCTTCAAATGCCTTATCAGCTAGAGCCTAACTGAGAAATGCAATCTCCCTCAGGCAACTCTAGTATTTTCTACAGTTTCATGCATCACTGTGAGGAAAAACAGTGATGGAGAGTGAGAAATCAATTAAGGAGCCCTTTTCAGCAATGGGGAGCTGTTTGCTGTTGGCTGACACAATGCTCTCTGCCTGTTCTGCAGAAAAAAATGGTGGTTTTTTGCAGTTCCCCAGTCCTGCTGTACTGAAACCAGTCCCAGGTAGTCTCCCCATCCCAGTCTGCAGTGTAACTTACGGCCACAGCCTTGATGCGACATCTCTCAAGAAAAAAATTGTGTGAGGCACTGAATGACCGGCATGAACGAGAAGCGAGACTGACAATTCCAAGCAAGCCATTTCACTTCACTTTTCCCAAAGGGAAGATGCTGCCAAAATCAACCTGTTTCCTCAAGGCTTTGATCTTCACACGGCTCCAATTTTCCGATGAGAAAACCCCTTAATTTCCAGAGACCTCTAGCACAGCTCTGCCTGGCTGTTTGCAGTGTCCTCTATGCTCCCACTGGAAGGGCTCATATAATTCTCATGGGTCCTTTACAAGGACTGAACTATCTCAAATTTCTTTGCAGTGCTGTTATTTGATTAATATTATGGGTAGCACTGGGTAAGGCTTGATTTACACGCCACGCTCAAGAACAGATTTAATAAAATTTCCTATGCTTTCTAGCTGGAACACCCGGGGTGTGATTTTATTGGCCTGTTAGGTTGCTGGCTGCCTTTTACACACATCTTTTATACACATGTAAAATGGATTATATGTCGTATATACATACAAACATACATATACAAGCACATTTACTTATGTATCGATACACATATGACTTTTATACGCACATTTCACCTAGAAAAGTGTTCGGCATAATTACGGATCGCTGTTTCTTTACAACTGAGTGAGCAGTGAGTGTTGAATTGTGCAGTGGCCCCGCTAAAATTTATATACATGCATGCAAATTTCAGAGCAATAAACTCAGAATTGCTTCTTGATTTGGTTTGTTTTCTTAATGTTCATAGTAGTTGGCTGAGTCAAAACCAAACTGAACTGAAGCCACAGAGTGACTCGAAAACCAACGTGCCAAATGAAAAATCAGTTTCTGTGCTAGCTGCGGCCTGCTCAGCTCCTTGCGCTCCCCCTCTGTCTCATCATCTCCCACTCAGGGTGCAGCGCCTGCTGACTGCTGCCCCTGCTCTGCATTGGCCAGGGCTGTCATGGTCTCACTGCTGCATGGGCTGTGACTATGGAGGAGAGATGAAAGGAGAGATCTGGGTGTTTGGAGGGAGATAGAAGATGTTGCAAGAAACTGAGACATCTGGGTCTGTGCTAAAACAGGAACAGAGGGCCTAACCAGGGACAATCACCAGCACCTGGAAGTTGGATGCAAGTCTTTTTTCATATCTACAATGCTGCTCTCCTTGGGCTGCTGTGTCCTTTGCTCTGCAGTGTTTGGTTCAGGCACCCTGAACGCATGCTTGCACTTGTGAAAACAAAGAGAAGGGCTGGTCTCCATTTTTGTTCCTGGGACTCAATCCTCTGCCTTTCATTTGCCCACTGGTTTACATCTGGGCTCTTTCTGGCGTGGCAGCACTTGCAGGCAGGTGACATCTCAATAAATTTTAGAACAAGCAGGCATGCTGTTGCAGTGCTGCTCCTTTTCTTCTGCTTGGGGT